>JAJMAP010000050.1:17656-74564 GCA_030572695.1 Scheffersomyces illinoinensis | reverse complement strand
ATGACCCTGGAGAATCTTCTGGACGTTATGGTCTGTTTGGCCGTGTCTAACCACAGAGTCAAGTTGACCGTGCAAGGTGAAGCTATGGCCAACACCATCGTCCAGCAGACATTTGAAGTAGAGTATGTTGTTATAGCCATGCAATGTCCTGACTGTGCCAAGTCGTACACTACCAACACTTGGAAAGCTACTGTTCAGATCAGACAGAAGGTTCCGCACAAGAGAACGTTCTTGTATCTCGAACAGTTGATCTTAAAACACAATGCCCATGTAGACACCGTATCCATCAAAGAAGCCAAAGACGGTTTGGATTTCTACTATTCCCAGAAGAACCACGCCGCAAAAATGTTGGACTTCTTGAGTGCCGTTGCACCTGTCAAGGCCAAAAAGTCGGAAGAGTTGATTTCCGTCGATACCCAATCAGGAAATTCGCAGTACAAGTTCTCATACTCGGTAGAGATCGTACCTATATGTCGTGACGACTTGGTAGTTTTGCCCAAGAAGTTGGCCCACTCGCTAGGCAACATCTCTCGTTTGGTTATCTGTTCTAAGATTACCAACGCAGTGCAATTTTTGGATCCTCTCACTTTGCAAACAGCTGACTTAGCTGCTTCTGTCTACTGGAGAAACCCATTTGCATCTTTGTTGGATGTAACGCAATTGGTAGAGTTTGTAGTGTTAGATGTGGAGCCTACAGGTGATGTAAGAGGTAAAAATGTGTTGGCAGATATCGAGGTATGCCGTGCTAAAGACTTGGGAGTTAACGATCACACTTACTACATCAGAACCCACCTAGGAGCTATCTTGCATCCAGGAGACTCATGTTTGGGATACTTTTTGACCAACACCAGTTTTAACTCCGACTTGTGGGACACGTTAGATACTGACAATACTCCGGAAGTAGTTTTGATCAAGAAGCACTACGCAAGAAAGAACAAGAAGAACAAGTACAGACAATGGAAGTTGAAGAGAATGGCTAAAGAACATAGCGACATCGTTGCTAACGATGATTCTAGACAAGCCAGACAAGAACAAGAGAGAGCAGAACGTGACTACGAGATCTTCTTGCAAGAATTAGAAGAGGATGAAGAGTTGAGACAGACCATCAACTTGTACAAGGCTGGAGCTGCACCTCCTCCAGTCTCTCATGGTGACATTGAAGAATTGGAAGAAGAAGATGAAGAAGCTCCTCAAATCGGAATTGACGAGTTGTTGGACGAATTGGACGATATGACCTTAGAGGACCATCCTATGGAATAGTTGCTGAAGCTACGGATGGCTAGCTCGTTTCCGCCGATAGCCGTCCTTATCTATGTATAATAGCCTGCATGTAATCATACACTATATCGAGAAGCGCTTACAATTGTAGAATTTATTTGTAACTCATTTTGCTCTATTTACACTTGAACTCTTTATTGATATCAGTTCAATCGTCATATCAGAATAAATTTCACAATGTCTGATAGTGATAAGACGGCCGCAAGAGCCGCACCCAAATACGTACCCATTCTGTCGTTTATAGAACTGTCTTTCTTTACAAAATTATCTGAACTCAAGCTTAACGAGTTCAAGCTCGATTCCTCCAAAAGAGACATTCACGGATTTATCACCTCCCCCAGACGACTTAATAAGTTCAATGACAAGCCCACTTTGAATTTGGACTTGCAAAGCTTTGATGTGGCAGAAAAGGAAGCTAACAACCTTCATATAAGCGGAGAGCTCTACAATGTGAACACCATAGAAGAGTTCAAAAACATCAACAAGCTGGATTTGCTCAACGATTGGGGCAAAGAGGTGTACACGTGCCTTATCCAGACAGAATATTTAGATTACAAGGCGTTCAATAGGTTTTTTATCTTGACTTTTTCTGACTTGAAGAAGTACAAGTTCTATTACTGGGTTGCCTTCCCCACATTGAATGCTCCATGGTTTGTGACTTCAATCAGAGACGATACTTTGGTAGAAAAACATATTAAGAACATAAAAAGACGTCTAGAAACCGATGTAAATGCCGAAAATAGTGCTTTCTCCCAATTGTACCAGGTAGAAGGAGAGTCTTACTTGGATTTGAATTCTATTAGTACTAGTCGTAGTGGCGTATTTGTGTTTCTCGATGGATGTTTGAACAAAGAAACCAAACCCTCGGTCCAGTTGAAGAACTACCTCTATTTCCTAGCCTACAAAGGTTTTGAAGACATCGATGTGATCGTATATAGAAACGACGAGTCCAGTTTTCAGGTTCACTACGAGCTAGACACTGACTCCTTCAACAAAAACATCCAGCCCAAGATAACAGGCTGGGAGAGAACTAGCCAGGGTAAGCTTGGTCCAAAATTGGCAGATCTTGGCTCGTTGATCAACCCGCACCAATTGGCTGATCAGGCTGTTGATCTCAACTTGAAGTTGATGAAATGGCGTATTGCTCCGGAGCTCAACCTAGACATCATCAAGGAACAGCGTGTACTCCTTCTTGGGGCAGGCACTTTAGGAAGTTATGTGGCTAGGGCGTTAATGGGCTGGGGCGTGAGAAAGATAACGTTTGTTGATAGTGGGCGTATCTCATATTCTAACCCTGTACGGCAACCTTTGTTTAATTTCAAGGATTGTTTCAGCGATAATGGGCAAGGTGAGATGAAGGCTGCTAGAGCTGCTGAAGCCCTTAAGGATATATTTCCTGGTGTAAATTCAGAGGGTATTAATTTGGAAGTACCTATGATTGGACATCCAGTGAGCGACGAAGCCAAACTGAAGGATAATTTCAGGACTCTTTCACAATTGTTTGACAATCATGATATCATCTACTTATTGATGGACTCGCGCGAATCGCGCTGGCTTCCCACAGTTCTTGGCTATGCTAAAAACAAGATTGTTATCAACGCAGCATTGGGCTTTGATAGTTATTTGGTGATGAGGCACGGGAATTTGAGCCAGCCAGAAAAGTCCAGACTCGGTTGTTATTATTGTAATGATGTTGTTGCACCCAACGACAGTCTTACAGACAGAACATTGGACCAAATGTGTACCGTGACCAGACCCGGCGTGGCCCTTATGGCTTCTGCTTTGGCCGTAGAGTTGCTAGTTTCTATCCTACAACATCCTGATGGAAGCAGAGCTGCCCAGGATGAAAGCACCAAGTTTGGTGGTGTTCCTCACCAAATTAGAGGCTTTTTGCACAACTTCCAGCAGACAAAACTCTATGCTCCTAACTACAAGCACTGTTCAGCTTGCTCCCACACGGTGATCAACAAGTTCGAAGAAGAGGGCTGGGAGTTTGTCAAGAAGTGTTTGAATGACTCCGTATACTTGGAGGAGATTTGCGGGTTGAAAAAGATCCAGGAAGAGGCCGAGAAGGCTACAGAGGACTTGATGAAGAATATGGACATTGGCGATGAAGATTCTGAGTGGTTAGACTAGTGTATTGTATAAAATGTATAATGTAACTATAATATATAAAAACAAAAGACATTCAGCATCTACACGGTCTTATAGCACATGTTTGTGGCAACATACGTCAACTACCATATCATCCTTCAGTTCTTCACAAGCCTTCCGTAGGAGACAACAATATCCAGAAAGAATCTATTTCGCAGCCATCATGGAAGCGCGCACAAATCCAAAAAATCAAAACATATAAACAAAAGATTTCATATCTCTTCTTTTTATAAAAGTATTGATATTTCATTAATTGTAGTATATCTCAGTTTAACCAGCACCACTATAGACCATCACGACTTCATCTTAATCTTCATTTATTTCTTCATTGATACATGAATCATATCCACAATGACAAGTTTCATGTCGATAGACGAATCCAATAAGGTGCGACTTCGCGTTTCCACCTCAGCTTCGATAGTCAACTCCACTATTGAAGCTGCACCCGCTAAGCCTACAAGAATAAGGCCGTATATGCTCAGCAAGGTCAACGATCTCAAGATCCAACTGGGACTCATCATCAAAGATCTCCTCTTTGCTTTATTGGGCTACGAAGGATGCTATATCCGCTACAGTGAAAAATACGATTCAACAAATATTCACCATCAGCTTGTCGGCCCCGACTTCAAAATCGCCAAAAACTTGGACATCTCTCTAAAAAGCATTGCGAAAAAGCTTGTATGGTACGGCAAATACTATGGCGGTCTTACGGCCTTCTACCAACTCTATAACCATCCCAAATATGGCAAGGTACTCCAGCGGTTCTGCTGGTATGTACATTTGCTATTGGACCAGTACCAAAATGTAGTTGTGGAGATCGAGAATGAGTTCAAGTTTAACGCCAACTTCAACATGAATGTTCTTAAGACAATTTTAGATCGCGATATACTGAACAAATTGAAACATATCTACGAAATCTCATTGCAAATCCATCTGGTAACCGTAGAGCGTTCCCAGGCAGCTGAACAACCTGATTTACGATTCCAAGACATTATTACCAACGTAAAAAACTCAATAAACCAGACCGGTATATTAGAAAGTCTTGCCAACAACGGCAAGTTTGCTGTTTGTAAGGGAGGGTTGGCATTGCGTGTAGTACAAGACCGTATCAACTTGTTCAAAGGTGATTCTGATTCGCTGATCTTTTTAACCCAGCTTTTCGAGATAATCAGTGAAGACTACGTAGATATGCTCAACAAATGGTTAATTAACGGAGAAATTGATGATCCCTACGACGAGTTTATAATACGGGAGAAGCCTGTTCCAGACAGTCTCATTGATATCTTCCATGCCAAAAGCGAACACTACTGGAACGAGTTATTTATATTCAAATCAGATGGACTTATTGACCAGTTTTCTAATGTCGACATCCAATTGAAGATTCTCAACACGGGTAAGTTCTTAAATGTATTTAAACTATGTACTGGTTTGAATAACTTCAACAATCTCAACGAGGTAATCGAGCCGATCACAGGAATATATACCCACGACCTCGAGTTGAAGTTGGAGGCCTTCTACAACAGAGCCAACAAGCTCCTTATGAAACTTCTTTTTGAAGGAATGCAGTTCCGTGGCTTGATCAATGAGTTCCAGTCGGTTTTTCTCTTTAGGGATTCATTCAAGATTGACAACTTTCTTGACAAATCATTCTCGGACTTGAAAAGAAATAGATACAATGTCTCTGTGTCAAGACTTGAGAAAAATTACCTAGACACTTTTGAAATAAAGGACAACAGTTTCCCTGACATACCTCAACAGGAGAAAATGACGATCTCAGCCATTGTGAGACAGAATCAAAAGTTTACCATAACGTCGTCTAATTTCTATCAAGTAGCTAAAGAAATCATGGAAGTAGAAGCTTTTGATGCAGAAAACGAAGATGGGACAAATTTACGTTCACTTTTGAACAAGACATTCAAAAGAAATTCTCTGCCTATGGAAGCTGATAAAACGGGCCATGACCCGAACCATTCTGATGAGTACGCTATTGCAAGTATAGATTTGTCTGTAAGCTTACCATTTCCACTCAACCTCATAGTAATCAGAGAGTTATCATATCACTATGAGCTCATGTTCAAAATACTAATTATCTTAAAGTTCATATCCAAGTTCAATGACAATACTTGGAGGGACATCAACCATTCAGAGGTGTGGAAGCACGATTCGTTCGATCCTCGTATCAGGAAGTGGATTCTCAGGTGTAGAGTATTGCATAGTAGAGTAAGAGAGTTTGTCAACGAATTGCAGATCTACTTGAACTACGACGTTGTAGAATCTCGTTTCAAAGTGTTTCAAGAGAGTTTGGCCAGAACTGAAGAGATATTGAAGGAAAAAGTGCTCGGCTCAAACATCAATAGCAATAATAACATTGAAGCCCATTTCAATTCCAAGTTCAACACCTTCAACAATTATAACAGCAACAACACCATATTTGACGACAAGATCCATAACAGTAGGATGAATAAAGTGAGAACATCTTCAAGAAACCGTGAAGGAGAACTTGCTAATGTAGAAACGTTGATTATGAATCTCAGTGAATTTTTGAATACGCTTATCAACGATTCATTAATCACTAAACCGCATTTGCTCCTCGCTCTCAAGAAGATGTTCGACATTATAATCCTGTTCAACCACTATTTAAGCCGTCTTAAGAAGGTACTAATAACTTGTGATTTGGAGTTGTTTGAGAAATACTCAACAAACTATCCTGAGATGTTTAAGGACAAGACCATGGATGCCAGTCTGATAAACAACAGATATGTAAATATGGACAATTCGTTGCATGGGCATTTCGACACATTTACAGCGACGTTGTCTGATTTTATTGCAGTGTTGAGAACCTACGGTGAATCTGAAAATAAGCTGATCTTGATTTTGAGTGAATCATTGGAAAGATGTTTCCCAGAATAGCTTTATATAAGCTCCAATATACAATAGTAAGTTATCTCCAAATTTTGACTTCAATGCAATGGAGGCTTCTGCTCTTACAGCATCTATTATGTAGCTTCAAATTCGAGCTTCTAGGATAAGATACATCTTCGACAAGTTCTACTGTTGCTTCTACATTCTCTTATGACTATTTTATTTGATTTATGGTACATCTAATTACCCGAAAGGGCTGGATCTTCGTCAACTTGCAGGTCAATCAAGGCCTTGATGATTTCGTCTGTCTTCTCATCGCTGTAGATCTGGAAGCCTCCTTCAGCTGTAACACTGGCCAATTGGGCATTCTTACAGTCCAATTTCTCTTCCATGACTTGTTTCAAGGTCTTCAACGCCAATAACTCTGCTTCTTTCAAAGTCATGGACTTGTGGTATTCGTTCTGCAATTCCGACTGTGCGCCTTCGGAACCTGACCCAATAGCTTTAGCTTCGTACCTGTAGAAAGTACCGGAGGGTTCAGCATGGTACAACTGAGGACCCTTATCCTTGTCGATCCCAGCAATCAAAAGTGCTACACCAAATGGCCTTGACATCAACCTCTTTTCACCACCAGCGCCTTCCCCAAATCTTAACGCCAAATCACAGACCGATTGTGTCAAACTTTCGACCTGGATGTCTTCGTCATAGTACAAGTTGTGAGTCAAGGACGAGACACGGGCGTGGTCGATCATAGATCTGGCATCTGCTGTCAATCCAGACATAGCGCAGCCAATGTGTTTGTCGATTTCGACGATTTTTTCAATACTGGTATGTTCCAATAACGAGGACGAGACTCTCTTTTCTACACCCAATATGACACCCTCGGAGGTTGAAATGCCGATGGCAGTCGAGCCGAGCTTGATTGCTTCTAAGGAATATTCGACCTGGAATAATCTTCCTTCAGGTGAGAATGTAGAAACACCACGGTCGTATTCGGATCTTGTCAAAAACATGTTAAATGAAGTTTATGATGTACTGAAAGTGAAGAGGATAGCAGATTTACGTTTGAAATTTGAAATTTGGAGTGTAGATCTTGCAATATTATCTGTGTGGAAGATCAATTGTAATGAAAAGGTTCCGAAGATTGAATTGCAATTCAATTTGTATCAGTCAATTCAATACGAGATCCAATATAAAGTGTATTGATAATTCCAAAACTTGTATAGAATGTAAGCTTCTCAATGAAAAGCTCCAAAATTTTCGTATAGAAGATGCTGGAAAATCACCGAATCTCAACAGAAAGGATTGGTTTCAGTGAAAGAAATGCAGAAATCAACAATTGTAATATGAATTGATAATTGATAATGTGAGCAATATCATTAATGGTGGCGTACTTCATTTTCGTAGTGGCGGGAGCGGTTCAAACACTACCTGTAGTGAGACTTCCTGAGGTATGAAAGATTTAGTTACGAATACTTAGCGAGAGGCACCTAGCGAGAAATTAGTCGATTCTTTAGAATATATTACAAAAAAGAAAGAGTTAGAGAGTGGATTGTATCGTATAGGTAGGGGGCGAAATTTCATAACCAAAAGAGAATTTATTAATGAAAATAATATTTCAATGAGGGCCATCAGCATGAGATTAACAAGATTACCGTAGAAATATCGAAAACACCGTTCGAAAGTAATGTAGACAAGCGAAATCTCTGCTAGCTTTCCGAGGAAATCAATGAGAATTGCAGTTTTCTTCTAGCCTGTAACCATATAGCATAGTATTTCCTGTCATTGTCGCTTCCGTGTCGAGAATTTGACAAGGTCTGCCATCAAATATGGCTCGATTTTCCTCTCCACATTGCGGAGCAAGACGTTGAAAAATCACGTAGCTATATAATTGAACAATTTATACATCTTGAAGTTGAGCTACGTGCGTACTACTTCATTACCATATCTTCTACTCTTTTCTCTCACTCTATGGATTAGCTATATAAATCTATCTAGTTGGCTGGAGCCAATTCGACGATCTTTTCGGCGGCAGGGTCCAAGTCTTCAAAGGCAAACAACTTCAATCCCGAGTTGTCAATCAATTCCTTGGCCTGTTGCATGTTGGTTCCCTGTAATCTGACGACAACTGGGATGTCCAAGTTGAAGTTCTTGGTGGCAGCAATCAAACCTTCGGCAACGTAGTCACATCTGACGATACCACCGAAGATGTTGACAAAGATACCGTTGACCTTCTTGTCAGACAAGATCAATTCGAAAGCCTTCTCGATAGTGGCAGGGGTAGCAGTACCACCACAGTCCAAGAAGTTGGCAGGCTTACCACCATACAACTTGATGATGTCCATAGTGGCCATGGCCAAACCGGCACCGTTGACAATGTTGGCGATGTTACCGTCCAACTTGATGAAGTTCAAGCCGTACTTGGAAGCTTCGACTTCTTCAGGATCTTCCTGGGTTGGGTCTCTCCAGTTGAACACTTCTTCTTGACGGAACGAAGCATTGTCATCAAAGCCCAACTTGGCGTCCATGGCCAATACCTTGTGGTCTGGAGTTTCAGACAAAGGGTTGATTTCAACTTGGGTGCAGTCCTTTTGGTCAAACACCTTGTACAAGTTCTGGACAGCCTTGGCTGCTTCTGGGATGGCGGCATCGGTGTAGCCCAATACGGAAGCTACTTCTGTAGCCAATTTGTCAGTGACACCTTCTTTCAAGTCAACCTTGAAAGTGTGGATGGCTTCTGGGGTTTCAGCAGCAACACCTTCGATGTCCATACCACCCTGGGAAGAAGCGACAATAATTGGAGTCTGAGCGGCTCTGTCGTTCAAGATGGCTACGTAGGCTTCAGTTAAGGCATCTCTTCTTTCTACAATGTATACGGCAGTGACTTCTTTTCCGGCAGCTCCGGTCTGCTTTGTGATCAACTTGTGGCCCAACATCTGAGCAGCCAAGTCCTTGGCCTCTTCTGGAGACGAAATCAATTTGACACCTCCTTGTAAACCAGAGTCGAAATGACCCTTACCACGGCCACCTGTCAAGGCTTGAGCCTTGATAACCAACTCGGTGGTTCCGAGCTTCTTAGCAGCGTCAAAGGCGCCTTCAGCCGTGGTAGCGGCGTAACCTTTAGGAACACCGACGCCGTATTGCTCAAGCAAGGCAGCGGAACGGTATTCATGCAAAGACAAGAATCTTTTCTGTTGAGCAACAGCCTGAATTGTTAGTACGAACTATTAATTGCGAACGAAAAATGCGAAATCAGATAACCTGAGAATTGAGCTCTGAGACGAGAAATGGGTTCTTGACAAATGAGATACGGGATGTAATTTAAGTGAGTCGATATTGTAAATGCAATACACTATCGTCTAAATAGTGGCTGCCATCACTGTGAATGTGAGCTGACGGAATGCACAATGAGGTGAAAAATCAGTACTAAGGAATGCGAACTCAAGGCTGGAAAATGAGAATTGACGATCGCGAGATTTGAAATCGACAGACAGTGAATATAAGTATCGACTTGGCAAGCTACCACGTCAACAAACGACGTGGTGGTCGACAATGCCAATATGGGGTCATAAAAGTTCACATGAAATTTGCTCGATTTATTTTCGTAGATTTCAGTGGGTATCCAAAGTTCTCGTGGTGGAAGTCTTTAACAGATTGATTCTATTTACTAGATTCTCACAGATACCGCGATTTCACTCCAATAGACTCCGTTTCTAGCAGCTGTCATGGAAGGGTGGAACTGGATCAACACTGGTTCGTCTGCTGCCGTCTATATTCCTACAAATTCTCTTCATATGATCTCTTGCTTCATCAACTTTACGAAAAAGAGTCGCTGGACCGTGTTTCGGAACACGAGCCGACCTCATCGCTGGGTCTCGAATGTATACGAGCCAAGGACTCGCAGGAGAACACGATACATACTCTGGAGGCACGGGCAATGGTTCTAGACAACATTGTGGCGTATATGATTAGACAGTAGTGACTGGATTCACAGAGGAAAGGAAAAGAAAAAGATTCTATTTTGAACATTTCTGCCTCTAATATTGTTGGATTTCACTATTGCCGATGTAGTCTGGATTGTGCAAAGCAGGTAAGGCACAGAAAAAGGGCCGCGTCCTGCAGATTGCACCCGAAGCGTGCACCCGACCTTGGCCCTCGGACACTGGTGCACCGGGAGTGGGGGGAAGGTTGTAGGGACGGTTGTAGGGGCGCTGGCGAATTGGGAGAGTTAGCGAGAAACAATTAGCGAGAAACGACTTGTGGAGCCTGGATCAGGTGGACATCTGGGGTTGCCAGATTTGCAGGTAGTCGTTTGATTTGCACTAGTGTCTGTTCAGATTCGTCCTAGAATAGTATTATCGGCTGTAGTTGACACTGTCGATAGGGGAACTGTGTGAGACACAGCGACGATCGCACGGCTTTACAGTGAGAGAAATACTGGCAAAATAGCGAAAACAAGAATATGGAAATACACGATAGGTGTAAGTAGCTCGCTAAGTCTGGACAGACTCGCTACATCCACAATGTCCTACTCTTGTGTTACTGCTAGGCTTATCAATTTCTGTATCGTCCATAGTTTATAGCTACTAACGCCTGGCGTGGAGTCTCCCGTATTCAACACATGAAACCGTTGAGACAAAATGCTCACAGGCACAAAACCATGCCAATCTCACTACAGCGAAGGAGCCCCAAACTGGCCAACACATAGGGACATAATTATCGATATCCTCTGTGACTGTGAGTGCTACTTACTCTACGTTGGTAAAACTATGAGCTTGCTTCAAAGTAGCTCTCTCTCTCTGTGCAACTTGTACCACTTTTGTGACTGCTATCTTTATTCTCTGTTTCGTATTTTGTGTTTTTACATTCTGGAGTGCTCTCTATTTCCGTTTTCTCGCTATTCTCGACGAACCAAAGCACCATTAAGACGAGCTCTTTCACAGGAAGATACTACAAACCACACCAATCTTCTCCGTTCCCATTAAGCTCCTTCTTCGCAAATAGAGAGTAGCTTTCTGTTTTCAGTCATATTTCTAGCGAGATTTCTCTTCTTGATTTTGCTAGCTTTCCTGACTTCTCTCCAAAAGTCGCTGCGGTGCCGGAAAAACTTGTGCGGTACTTCCAAGTGGGGTACTCCCGGGACTACAGCTTTTATCAACAACTTCTAGCAACCAATCTTCTGAACCTTGTATAGTGTGGCATTACTCATCTTTCGTCAGAAGCACCAGTTTGTACCGGTACTTGGCATGACAAGAGTAATGTTGTAGCAAAGTAGTTTTATCGCTACTCTTCACACTCTCTCAGCTCTGCGGACTCCGCTTTACAATACCTCTATCGCTTATCATCGAGCCCGTATCTCAATCTTGATGTTTTTCAGCTTGGATTGCCACAGTTTCATCCTGAACAGTCTCCTCAAGCATCAAAACAACTTTAACTGTCCAAATCTAGTGCATGCCTTGAAAACGCCTAGTAGACAACTCTCCTTGATCTTCGAGCTCGAAGAACCCAGGCACCAAATAGAAAAATCAGCAGTTGCACGAGATTTTAGCTCGCTCACCATACCTTCTTAGTATTATTCGGATCCTGCAGTGTCCAATGGTTCTTTAAATAAGTCTACTGGATTGTCTAAAATTCTCACTTAAAATAGCCAAATTTTTGCACCTAATTCAAAAACATATTGAAAACTCAATTTTCAAATTATGAATAACATAGCTAGAAATTATTGTAATTCCTGGTTGTCGAAATTAGACGCCACTCATGTATATCTCTTGCATAATAGGTGCTTTGAAATAAAAATTGGATTTAAAATCTGACTAATATCAACATTGGTGCTTCCCTTAGCATGCTGGCAAAAACAGCTCCTCCGTCCCTTTAGCCGTTCATCTTCCACTGTAGAACTTTTCAATCGACTCTGCTTTGTAGTTATCCCATACACACCAATTTTAGCAGTCTATTACTTCTGCCCTTCTTATCTTCGTGTAATCAATTGGTCTAACCAATTGGTACAGACTTACGAGAATCCCGATCTCGGGATCCTGCTGCGGAAGTGTTCCAATTTCGACGTCAACTCGAGTTTATCTGCAGGAAATTATATAGATGAAAAAGATAATTGTGATTTGATTTGGAAAATGGCCGTTCAGTTTCAATTACAAATCAAGGTGCCTTACAGTAGAAAGCTGTGGATTGTGCATTCGTGTTCAGGACTAACATTTCTAAGCGACCCCAGTTAGGAAATCGCCATTCGGTCTTTTTTATAGAGCTGACAACCTCCACATCATAAGTATTCCAATTTTCCATCAGGTTGATCCAGTGAGAAAGTGATATTGAAAGTAGTAACTAAATTTTTTCGTACAAAAGATTATAAAATGGCCCAAACTTTCGACGATTACTTCTCTATTCAGGCGTTCCTCATCGTCTTAAGAGAAACTTTGGAACTGGCAATCATTATCTCGGTGTTGCTTGCCTTTCTCCACCAAAGTTTCAAGAGCGGAAACTTCACCTCCACGCCAGACAAAAAGAAACATCGCAATGAAACATACAGAAGCACATCTGAAACCTTACTTGTACCAGAGGGATCTTCTGTTAGTACTGAAGAAGAGCAACAAGAAGTCGATACTGATAGCATATACCGCTATTTGAAGCTCCAGATATGGGTAGGCGGATTCTTGGGTCTTGTAGTATGCTTACTAGTGGGAACTGTAATCTTGGGTGTCTTTTACATCTTGGGCCAAGATCTTTGGGCAGTAGCAGAGCATTACTGGGAGGGCACATTTTCCATTTTGGCTAGTATCATTATTTCAATCATGGGAATCAAGATTCTTCGTATCAACAAGATGCAAGAAAAATGGAAGTATAAGTTGTCTACATTGATTCACAACTCCGACTATTTAAACAAGGCAGTAAGGGGACATAGAGAGAGGAACAATTGGGACATAGAAGACAAATCCTGGTCCTCCAAGTTGGCATTATGGTCTGAAAAGTACTCCATGTTTATTTTGCCCTTTGTTACCACATTGAGAGAAGGTATGGAAGCCATAGTCTTTATTGGTGGTATTGGTATCAACGAAAACACTTCCTTGGTAGCACTTGTGAATTCAGTTGTTCTTGCTATCATTATTGGAAGTTTCATTGGGGTGTTGCTTTACAGATCAGGAAACACCTTGTCTTTGCAATGGTTCTTGATAACTTCAACATGCTTTTTGTACTTGGTGGCAGCAGGCTTGTTCTCCAAGGGAATCTGGAATTTCGAATTACAACACTTCATCAATCTATGCGATGGATTCGACGTTAGCGAAACCGGACATGGTCCTGGTTCGTACGATATAGCCACCAGCGTTTGGCACGTCAACTGCTGTAACGGAGAATTACAAGATGATGGCGCATTTTGGATGATGTTCACAGCCGTTTTTGGATGGACTAACTCAGCAACTTACGGCAGCGTCATTGCCTACAACTTGTACTGGTTGGTAGTTATTATTGTCTTCACTTCATTATTATTCGAAGAGAAGTACGGAAGGTTACCGTTGATCCCCGTAGAGTGGCAGCAAAGGAGAATAAACAAGAGATTAAGCGCATACCAACCATTAACAGTCCCTGAAGTCACTGTTTTTGATACTATCCGGGAAAGCCTAGACAGTATTAGCTCCGAAACTCCCTTGAACCAATAGAATAGCCGTTGGGAGCGAAGACATTGTGTCGCAAAAATTTCAGTAGCTAAATAATTACGAATATTAACTTAATTTTCAGATCTCACACATTTTTCCTTGGGTAAATGTTAAACTTTACCAGCATTGTAATTGTAACATACGGCTCTGCAGAGAGAGAGCCTTTTTCACTTCAAAAATAATGCAAGGCGGATAATATCAAAAAAATATCGTACGGGCAAACCAGCCTATTGTTTGATCAAAAAGATAAAGTTTTGTTACACACACTTAGCTACCAGGTACAATAACCAGTAACAGCACATAACCATAGTCTGGAGGAGAGTATAATGTAGCCGATGTAATGCTCAAGTCTACTTTATATTTCGTTTGTTCAGTTTCAACTATAATGGCTTCAAACTAGAAAAGACTGCGTCGCCTGCAAAAAGTCAGGGGAACAGTCATGAAATCTTGCCGAATTATGAAAATACGCACTTCAATAGATGTCTTGTAGTTCAATTCCTGATAGGAAGGGGCGGTAACTAAACTCGTCATTTCATTGGGAAAATTTAGTTTCTTCAGCCGGGATTCGACGCTCATATTTCTCGACAGAGCCAATCACCTTCAGGACTGCCGACTCCCAATTTCAGACCATGGCTATGAAGGACAGACTCAAGTTCGACCATTTGGAAACCGGAAGAAAAATTAATTTGCTATTTGTAGGAAACTGATTTAACGACAATTTATAATAGGAAAGTTGCAGAACAAGAGAGAGCCAAGAAGGGGTCAAATGTCAAATTATACCCTAGATTTTGCTTGGGGATGGGGAATAGAAGATACATTACGATCATGTGGGTGAATAAATAGAAGTGATTATAAACGATGAAGTATAAATGCTTTTCTCAAGATAGCCTTCGAGAGATTGAAGATTGAATTGATAATTGGTGATCGGCATCGGGAACATTTTCACATGAAATAATGGCCCACCGGAATCTTTGTTCTCCTTGCTCCTTATCTAGTTCATCTTCACAATAATGAAAACAGTCAACTCATAGCCAAGCATTTCCTTTCAGTTAATTTGGAAACGCAATTAAATAAATGCCTGGAAACCATAGCAAAATCCCATTTTGCAGAGGTGCATAAAGAAGAATAAAAAATAAAAGATGAATGCAAAATCGTTCTGCTGCAAGGCGACCCATTTGGGGACAATAGATGGTAATTTTCTTTTAGAAGTCTTTGATATTTGGCCAATCATGGGAAGTGCCGTTGATCCAATTCAGTATGCTTGCTAACTGAAGTGCCATAATTATTGCCTTAGCTCTTTGTGAGATGATTGGCCCTCTACTATTTAACCATACCAAATTCCAGTAATTCGAAGATCAAATATTACTATACTCATACTAAATCATTTGCAAAAAGATCAAACAGACATAAAATGAAGTCAGGTATCTTCTACCTCACTATTGTTTCTTTGTTATCAGTAGCTGCTGGTACAGCAGCTCCTTACGAAAAGTATGGAGCTCCTAAGAAAGCTATGTACGCTTGTAATTATCAACTTTCTTCTAGTGCCACTTGGTGTTCTGCTGATATTGATCAAACAACTTGTTATTGTTCAAACCCCTATGCATTGAGCAGTGTTGCAGGATGTTATAGTTATGCCGGTAGAAATACCACCAAAAATTATAAAGTTCTAATTGAAGCATGCCTGGAAGTTAATGTCACTCTCACTTTGGACCAATTAGAACAAGCCTATGTTAACTATACCAATTTTGCTAAGTCTCCAGCTGATATTGAAGGTTTCAATGCCTCTGAAGTAATTGAAGTGCCAATTAAATTACAAGATAATGTCACTGATCTTTATATGAGAGCTTATGACGTGTTCTTGGACAACTATGATTTTTCTCTATACTATGGATCTGGCCTTCTTGGGTACTGGTGTCTTGTTTTCCTTCTTGCTGCCATTTGCAACTGGTCAAAGATATTATTCCCTGGCTTATTTAAATCTTTAACTGGTCCATTTTCAACCTTGGTTAGAAAGTATATCACAATGCCAGCTACCTTTAACAAAAGAAAAACCCATGAATTTACCTTCTTGAAATTTTTTCAAATTTTGATTCCTTCGAGACTTGAAACCTTGATAATTAGTGGATTCGTGATCCTTACTATTGCTCTTAGCGCTACAAGAATTTACTATATCGAAGGTGATCCCTTGTTTGAATCGAGGAAGATTGCAATTCTGCGTTATATTGCCGATCGTACCGGAATTCTTGCAACAAATTTGACTCCTTTGTTGATTTTATTTGCTGGACGCAATAACTTCTTGCAATGGGTCACTAGATGGAATTTTGCAACCTTCATTACCTACCATAAATGGGTGGCCAGAATAACCTTTATTTTGGTTTTGATCCATGCTGTTGGATTTACTATTGATCTTGGATCATACTATTCTGAAGATGTCAAAGATTTATACTTAATAATGGGTATAGTTGCCACTGTGGCTGGTGGTCTAATTCTTTTCCAAGGTCTTCTTTATTTGAGAAGAACCTGGTATGAGGTTTTCTTGCTCACTCATATTGTTTTGGCTATACTTTGGGTTGCTGGAGGTTGGTTACATGTTGTTGACTTGGGTTATATACACTGGTTCTACGCTGCCGCTGCAGTTTGGGTTTTTGACAGAGCAGTCAGAATTGGAAGATTAATTGTCTTTGGATTTCCAAGATCAACGGTTTCCTTGTTGGCTGATGAGACATTAAAGGTTGACATTCCAAAACCAGCACATTGGAAATCTGTCCCTGGTGGACACGCCTTTATTCACTTCCTAAGACCAAGTTGTTTCTGGCAGTCCCATCCTTTTACGTTCACTGAGTCTTATGTACAGAAGGATACTATTACTCTCTACTGTAAAGTCAAGGGAGGTGTCACACACGGCCTTTACCAATACCTTGCTACACACCCAGGGAAAACAACACAGATCAGAGTTGCTGTTGAAGGTCCATATGGTGAACCTACTGCAGCATATAGATATGACTCTGCTATATTTATTGCTGGTGGAAATGGTATTCCAGGTATTTTCTCTGAAGCTGTAAGCATAACCAACAGATCTAGAGAAAATACTAGACAGACTATTAAGTTGTTTTGGATTGTTAGAGAGTACAAATCCTTACTTTGGTTTTCTGATGAGTTACGCCAATTAAAGAATTCCAAGATTCAGACAACAATTTTCATAACAAAGCCTGATTCTCAAAGAAACTTGGAAGATTTCAAGCAGAAGGACATTGAAAAATACAATTTAGACAAACTCTACAAAGAATCAGATGAAAAGAAAGATCAAACCAGTGTCAAGGTCGAGAGCAATAGTGAGAACGAAGACGACACATGCTCTACCAGAGGCATCATCAATTCAATTCATGATGATCTTGACCACATAAATTTCAAGATGGGAAGACCAACAATGGAGGTGCTTGTTGGAGAAGAAATTGAAGAGTCAACTGGATCCGTTGCTTTCGTTGCATGCGGTCACCCTATTATGCTTGACGACATTCGTTCATCCGTTGTCAAGAACTTAGACAACAAGGAAAAGAAACGTATTGAATTCTTTGAACAGTTACAAGTATGGGCTTAATTTATTTATATATTTATATTTATGATGTTGGACTTTTCGAACTCTTAAGCCAAGATGCTCGCTGTTCTTATATTTAGTGCATATACATTTTTTTGAAGTTGTAATTAACAAAGTTCGACTTATGGTTAAAATTTTTGAACAGAGTTTCACATTAGTGTCAGTTGAGACTTGAAAAGTTCCTGAATGAAAACCTCAAGCCACACCAATAAGTGATTTCCCATGTGAGTCCTCCCCAGAAAGGGCGTTCGGCTGTATTCCATTTAACCTCTCTAATCGGGATTTATCTATTTCATCTGCAGTTACCGAAATCGGAGCGGAACGAGTATTACAAAAATCTGTCACAAACCAGAATATGGATGAATTGCCAAATTAGCTTCGATTAATTACTTCATTTTCAAAAATCGGGAAAGATCAAGTAAATTTTGATTGGCCAAATTCTTCTGGTTTTGTTATAGCTTAAAGTACTTTGCCTAGGCGCAACATTGTCAGAACATCAAAGAAGTTGTCAAGACACTTCACTGGCGGCTGGAGGGGCAATTGAGATTACAATGACGAAATTGAAATATGAAATGCAACTTTCTTGCAGGACTTGACCTGTGGATGCCAGCTAAGTATCCAAAGTAGGAACCTGCATTTCTTTAAGGGCAAGGGTTTTTCTGATTTCTGTGGCTTGGGAAAAGCTTAGCGGGAGCGAGTGATAAAATGAAAATAATTCTTCAATTGGATTAGTTGCTAGTGGCTACACGAGGAGATCCACGATTCAACAAGACAGAGAAGTAATTTTGAATCCATACGTAGAAGTCTTCATCTCATTATATATACATATATTGTTGGTTTCTCTTGCAACCATTGCAATTTTCAGAAACTTATCCACGTCGGCATAGTCTAAATAGTTCAGAATAAATTTACATTTATTTCAATGATGAACTTCCAGTGATGTCGTAACAAAGGAGGCTTTGAATCCACTTGATCTACGACTACCTTCTCTACAGCAATTATTTAAGCATACAATGTGCTTTTATAAAATGAAAAAGTCACGCGATCTAACACGTGATAGAAGATCATCTGCATATTCAAAAAATTTCAAACTATGTTGTAGAAAATGACTTGCAACCGTTCTATTTTATCTGAAATTTTCTGTTTTTGGCGGTTTATATTAATAAGGAAAGTATGGTAGGAAAGCATAGAAAGTCGATGCGACCTACGTATAGTGACGACTCTTTTTCGGATGACGAATTCTCCAATGCAATACTTACAAGGCGGGATGAGGAGGACGACAGTTTGGAGAGCATGACATTTGGAGCACTTAACTCTGCACAAAATGAACTACTTGGTAAGAAAAGGAAGAAAAAAAGTATTCAAACTGAATCAAGAAAGCGTAAATATTCTGAATCGGAATCAGAAGAAGACTCAGAAGATTCAGAAGAGTCAGATTCAGACAGCGATGAGCCTCCACAGCAGAACTCTAGCAGAGGTAAGACTTCTAAATTCCAGAAAAGTGGAGAAAAGAAGAAAAGAAGCAAACATGCACCGGCTGAGGCTTCATCCAAGAAACCTGTGTCACGCATACGAGAGATCCCGGGATTGAAGTCCAGTAAGGAAAGTACATTATACACTGATATACGGTTTGATCCAGCATATGGAAAGGCCGATCTAAGGAAAACCAGAAAAGACTATGCCTTTTTGGATGAGTATAGACAGCTGGAGGTGAAGTCAATGGAGACGATGTTGAAGGACAAAAAGTCTGCACAAATGATTTCAGACAGAGACAGAGAAGAAATACAATTGCAGTTGCAATCGTTGAAATCAAGATTGGACACCATGAAGAACAGAGACTTAGAAGAAAAGATCTTAGCCGATCACAAACGAAACCAGATAAAGGGCTTCAAAGACGGTCAGCAAAGCAACCCTTACTTTTTGAAGAGAAGCGACAAGAGAAAGTTGATCCAGAAGGCCAAGTTCGACTCCATGAAGGCTTCACAGAGAGAGAAGGTGATGGAGAGAAAGAGAAAAAAGAGATTAGGAAAAGAGTTCAGGCAATTGGAGTTCAACCAGCCACGTCACTAGACTTGGCGATTAGCATTGACCTCATTAAAGAGCTCTATTATCATTTTCAGATTTGCTTTTGTGGTATTACTAGTTTAAGTCTTACAATAGCTAGTATCATACAGCTAGCACTACAGTTAGTATTAAATACGATAATAGAAGAATTACGATTAAACATGATGATAAACATGATGAGATAAACGACAGATGACAAGATCATCGAACAGAAAAACCTATATATAACATACTATGAACAGGATTGGACCTCTGGGAGACGATCTAGATGACTATCTTTACAAGAAACAACGGCAAATGTTTCACAAGGTAAGTGGCTGACTGTATTGCTGGCACGGATCTATTGCTTCTTCTTAGAGGCAGCCTCAGCAGCATTTTCGTTTGCGACCCAGTCTTCCCAGGAGCCAACGTAGTTGCCTCTTTTGGTGTAGCCGAACGTGTTGGCCAATTCTTCAGCAGCAGTGGATCTGACTCCACCAAGACAGTAGAATACTAGTTCTTTTTCGGGAGAAGGCTTATCGAAGCCGAAGTTTTCACGGAATTCATCGGCGGACAAGTCCAAAGCTCCGGGAGAAGACTTGAAAGGAATGTTGAGAGCTCCAGGGATGTGGCCGTCGTTGAATTCAACTGGTTCTCTGACATCAACTAGGACACTTTCAGGGAAGCTCTGAGGATTTGATGCAATTTCCTTTACGTCCTTATAGTTATACAATTTGGCCACAGGAGTTTCTGTCAAAACCGAGTAGGTTCTGGTTTGGCGAGAAGCAGTGATGGCATTTCCAGGGTAGACAAAAGCAGTACGGACCAATGGAGAGGAAGCATTTATTCTCACGGCAGAGAAGTTTCTTAGAGTGGAACTTCTAGCGGCAGAAAGAACCGAAGTTCTGGCAATTCTGAAAGCAGACATTGATTTGTAGAATCAGGCGAATATGGAGTGGTCTGGGATCTTTCTATGGCCAGTTTGTAGAAATGTTGTAAAGTGCTGAAATTGCTGTAATTGATTATATCGCTGTAAGTTAACTTCTATAGCGATGTCGAAGCTCAATTAAGGGTACAAGCAATTTGACAAAGATGTGGAAAGCAATATGAATCTACTAGAGCAGATGAGTCAAAATTGGATCGAAACAGAATGACTGGGTGTAGATCGATGCTTATTGATGCTGACAGATTGAGCGTAGTGTCAATGTGCGTGTGTTTATGCTGAAGTTTCAATAGGCGAGCAAGATGCAAAACTAGTCTATTCAGAGCGACTAGAGGAACGACGTGGAATAGAAAGAAAGCAGGTTTCTCTGTGGTTGTTATCTTGGCTTTGGTGAATTGTCTCGAAGTTTTTTCGGTACTGTATGCACGCCGGGAGACCGGGTGCAAGATAAGGGATGAGGGAGAACGGGCTACAGAAGAGCAATCAAGAGATCAGGAAGTGTGGGAAGCGGTTGCAAAGATGGGAGATCCAATCATCAAATACTGGCATTAGTTTGAAAAGATATGTGTGAAATTGTCAAGTGTAAGTTGCACTGTAGTTGCCTTGCAGTTGAGATGTACGGTCAGCGAGACACAACGCGAAATAGTGACGGCCCGAGAGACACTTTGAGTTGTTGAACAGTATAGAAAATACAAATTTCAGGCATCGTAACGCTTATCACATATACGAGCCAGAGATGAAATGTTTCTTCTGATGGGAGCTTATCTTAGTCTTCAATTTTTTTTCGCCCATCCTCTCATCCTCATTCATTGGCTGCGAAATCAGATTCTCATACTTTGGCTGCGAAATTATCACTCTTCACTATACTGGAATTACAATTTTTAACGTGTTGAAACTTTATTTACTGTACAGACAAAATATAGTATAAACAAGCCAGGACAACTAGTCACTATCACTAGCTATTCGATGTCGGCAAACAACCCTATCGGGCAATGGGAAATAAATGTATTATAGTGTATGGATTTTTATCGTGAGTCGTAAGTGTTGAACTTTAGTTTAGTTTGCTTAGAACAAACCGTCAATTTCGCCGTCTTCGTTGACTTCCACATTCATGAAACCACAGTGGGTTGGCAAACCTGGAATTGTCTGGATTTCAGCAGCCAAGGCATACAAGTAGCCGGCACCGATAGAGGCTCTCACATCACGAATAGGGAACGTGAAGCCAGTAGGAACACCCTTGAGTGCAGCATCATGTGACAATGAGTACTGTGTTTTGGCAATACAGATTGGTAAGTTGCCAAAGCCCTGCTTGGTGTATAAATCGATCTTTTTCTGGGCTTCGGGCAAAAACTCGACTTCTCCAGCACCGTACATTTCTCTGGCTATGGTGGCGATTTTTTCTTCCACGGAAGGCTCGGTGTCGTAGAGGAACTTGAAGTTTCTCTCAGGAGAGTTGGCGGCAGAAATAACACCATTGGCGAGGTCTACAGCTCCTTGACCACCTTCTTCCCAGTGGTTGGAAACAATGGCATCGACAGCACCAGCCTTGAGGGCTTCTTCTCTGATGATGGCATGTTCAGCTTCTGAGTCCGAAGACATCTTGTTAATTGCTACAACAACAGGAAGACCATACGAACGAGCGTTGCTGATGTGCTTGCCTAAGTTAGAACAACCGGCTCTCAACAACCCAGTGTTTTCCTGGGTGTACTCAGCAGCCAAAGGTGCTCCGGCCTTGACTTCTGGGCCACCACCATGAACCTTCAAGGCACGAACAGTGGCAACAATGACAATGACGTCAGGAACTAAGCCAGAGGAACGACACTTGATGTTGATGAATCTTTCTCCACCCATAGTGAAGTCAAAACCAGCCTCAGTTACCACATACCCTTCCTGCTGCTGCCTTTCTTCAGCAGACAAATCAGGAGACGTTCCAGCCAACTTGAGAGCCATCTTGTCAGCAAGAATGGAAGAGGCACCAATGGAGATGTTGGCAAAAGGTCCAGCATGAACAAAGACAGGTGTACCTTCCAAGGTTTGCATAATGTTGGGCTTAATAGCATCCTTCAACAAAGCAGTAAGGGCACCAGCAGCTCCAATATCTTCAGCTGTAACTGGTTCACCAGCTCTGTTGGAAGCAACTACCATCTTGCCCAATCTTTCACGCATGTCTTCCAAGGAGTTGGACAAGGCTAAAATAGCCATACACTCAGAAGCTACAGTGATGTCGAAACCAGTTTCTCTAGTGAAACCTTTCTCTGTAGGAGCTTGACCAATAGTAATTCCTCTCAAGAATCTATCGTTACAGTCCACAACTCTTCTCCATGTGATGGTTTCTGGATCAATATCCAATCTGGCAAAACGGGTAACCTCTTCAGGGGTAAGCGAGTCTGGATCGGTCTTGTCGATGCCCAATTTGTTCAATCTTCTCAACATAGATTTGGTGAACTTTCTCACACCCTTCTTAGCAGGAACAAGTCTCTTGTACAAGGGTCCGTCCTTCTGAGTCGATTCATGGAACATTCTAGTGTCGATAGCAGCTGCCAACAAGTTGTTAGCCATGGTGATAGCATGAATATCTCCAGTTACGTGCATGTTGAATTCGTCCATAGGAATCACCTGGGAGTACCCTCCACCAGCAGCTCCACCCTTGATACCAAAGGTAGGACCCATAGATGGCTGTCTGACGTTGGCAAAGACGTTCTTCTTCAAATGTGCACCTAAAGCCTGAGCCAAACCAACAGTAGTGGTGGACTTACCTTCACCCAAAGGTGTAGGAGTGATACCAGTGACCAAGACATATTTACCGTTGACCTTGTTGTGCAAACGTTTCAAGATATCTAATGACACCTTTGCTTTGTAAGCACCAAATGGCTCAACTTCGCTTTCTAAGATTCCGGCTTCGTCAGCGACCTGCGTAATCTTCTTGGGCTGTTGGGCTCTGGAAATCTCAAAGTCTGAAGGAACTGGCTTTTGCAAGTGCAACGTCAAAGGTTCAGTGAACTTGGGGGTTTCGTTGTTTTTGGCATAGTGGCGTCTGGCAGCAAGAATGACGTTTTCTAACAACGTAGCTACAGTCATTGGACCTACACCACCTGGAACAGGAGTGATCAAGGCTGCTTTCTGAGAAGCAGACTCGAAGTCTACGTCACCGACCATTCTGGAGCCGGACTTTTTAGTGGCATCAGGAATAAAGTTGGTGCCTACGTCAATAACAACGGCACCTTCCTTCAACCACAGGCCTTGTACGAACTGGGGCTGGCCGATGGCAGCGATCACGATATCAGCTTGCGACAAGAACAACTCGATCTGGGCCTGAGGGGTCTTGGAATGCAACGTGGTAACGGTAGCGTTGGCCTTAGTCAACAATCTGGCAATAGGCTTTCCGACGATATCGGATCTGCCGAGGACTACAGCGTTGGCTCCTTCTACAGTGACACCAGAGACGTCCAACAATTCCATGATACCCTTGGGAGTACATGGCAAGAATAATGGCTGACCACCCTTCTTGGACAATTCGCCTACATTGAAGGGGCCAAAGCCATCGACGTCCTTGTCAGCCAAAACGGCACTGGTGACCTTTGTCTCGTCGATATGGGCTGGCAAGGGCAACTGGACCAAAATACCATCAACATCGAGACTGTTGTTGAGTCTGGTGATTTCATTGAGAAGCTCAAACTCGGAGATATCGGCTGCCAACTGGATGATATGGCAGTCAATGCTGGCCTCTTCAGCTGCCTTTAACTTCATTCTCACATAAGTCGAGGAGTCTTGTCTGTCACCTACCTGGATAATAGTCAAGTTGGGCTTGAAGTCGGAGTGTTTTTGCTGAATCTGGGAGATTTCATCGTGGATGCCAGTACGCAACTGGAGAGCAATTGCCTTTCCGTCGATCAATTGGGCGACCATATTGACTTCAGTTATAAAGAAGAAACAAGAAAAGGATGAAGAAGAAATAAGAAGAGGAAAAGAAGAAGAGTCTAATAAATGTAGGTCTGGATTTTTCACATTTTTCGAAGTATGCAGCTATCGAGATTTTCTTTGACGCGGGAACGAGTTAATTTTCCTCTGGTTTTTGACTCGTGTCGTTGTTAAGGCCGGATTTCGTTAAGACTAACAGAGTCACGTGCGATAAGATGAGATCAATATTTATTAGCTTGAGAGCAGCGGACGGAGATGAGATGACGTTACAGCTTTGAGTCAATGGAGTTTGGTGTGCACGCCTCGAAGGAGAACCTTGAAAAAAAGTATAAACTGGCTTGGTAGAGGTGAGTACATTTGGCGGCCTCAAACGGGCCATTTTGGCTATGGCTCTACTGTAAAGTGTGCCACTAAAGAGTTGTATGCCACGGGCTCGCGTGGGTACGCCAATTAGCGAGCGCTCAGCGCAGAGTGCCTTCCTGGTTGTTCTCTGTATTCACATTGTCGCTAAATGGTGTCTCACTATTCCCAGCGTATAAATTCGCTACTGTATATTCCGGGTATCCGTAACTACTTATTCTTGATTGCTGAAGAACTCTCGCACCTTCGCAAAACTCTCAGGCATATCTACGCTAATATTGTCCACAGCGAACTTCAGATTGAGTCCCTGGAGAACCTCACCCGGCCCCACATTTACCACTGTAGTAACGCCAGCACCCACTAAATATTCTAGCGAGTCCACCCACTGAACGGGTCTGTAATTAGCTTCTAGCGTATTGGCTACTGTCCCTTGGTGGTCGTAAGATGGCTTTCCCGTAAGATTCAGAATTATAGGAACACGCTGCTCCCGCATTTTGTGGCTATAGATCTCGTCTCGAAGCGGCTGCACCACCGGCCTGAGTAGCTCATTGTGAAAGGGGATCTCTACAGGCAATTTGACTGCCCGTAGTACCAACTTGGCATCGCTATTAATTTCCCCTACAAACAGTTGCAACTTTTGCAATTGACCAGATACCACAATCTGCTGGCGAGAATTGACGTTCGCGAGAATTCCCCTCTGACCAGCCCGCGCAATTACAGTATCAAACAGCGTTGGGCGGATCATCAATGCTAGCATTCCGTAGGCATCGCTAATGTTGTGTTTGTCGCCCATGTTCTCGGTGCCTTTCGCGATGTTTTTTTCTCCCTCGCTAGCGACTACTTCTTCCATTAGCAAACCTCTTTTCCGCACTAACCTCACTGCTGTCGGCAAGTCAACAATTCCCGCTACAGCTAGCGCAGTGTACTCGCCGAGAGAATGGCCCAATAAAAAACTGGCTCTAGCTGCAAGATCAATGTACGACTCTCGTTTGATGATCTCAAGGATGGCGTAAGTTGTTGTGAGGATCGCCGGCTGGGCGTTGGATGTCTTAAGAAGCCATTGACGCGAGAAGCTCTCTGACTCGTTAAAGAGGTTCTCACTAAACTTTTCCCCAAGAGCCTCATCAACAATATCTAAATGCTGTTGGAAGTGGTGCTGGTACTTTTTGTAGGGAGCAAGCAACCCGTTCCTGACGATCCCTTGGCCGGGCAATGCAAGGGCATATTTGCAAGTATGGACTCGACGACGAAATGATAGAGACATCCTGCTGTAGAAGTAATGCAATCGGAAACAGATTCAAATTGTATCAGATTGGTTTGAATAATAAGCCTCGAGAGCGCAAAGCTCATCTCGCCGCTAGAGCCAGTATCTCCAGATCAAATAGCCGTTCTGTGAAATACCGCACTGGAGACTGACTCCCTACAAAAATGGAGCACGAAAGAAATATAGTGGGAGACAAAATGGCCGTGGAAACGACATATAAAAGGCAAAGTAGTAACCTTTCAACGAGTAGGATGTAGCTCTCTTCATGTACAGCCTTTTATTTCGACACATACTGATAATGGTGATGTCTAGCAACACAAGACTCGTAGACTGACACGGGTACTTCCCAGGATACGCAGGGCTCGCTAGTTGTCGCCCCGAATTCTCCTGGGTGGGGTACTACTGACGGTTGTAGGGAGAAGTAACCCAACGTACACTACCGTTTCTGATGGACGCGGGCCATAGCGAGATCAATGAGATTTAACTCATGGTGGGAGCAACAAAGTGGCCTGACAGAGAACGCTAGTCTAGCCGACAGAGACCACATTCAGGTTTTTCTCGGTAAATTCAAAGCGATGGGGGAAGTTTAGACTCCCTAATAGTTTACGGCTACCACGCCTTCTTTCACAAAACAATCGGGGCACCATTATACCATATGCCAAGGTGTGCATTAGGGTACGTCAGTGTGATTCAATCTCTCGCTAAATCCTAAACCTCACCACCAGTGGTGGAATCCAAATTTCCTGGATGCCTAATCTCAGTAGTGTCCCTGCCAGTGTTTCAGAAATCTCCGTTTATTGTACCGATCAGTATTTCGCCGTCTCAATAATATAAGGAAGAGGCGCACTTTACTGTAGTACTGTACCGAGTGTTCTCGCTACAGAATGGTCTAGTTTCACTTGCCGATGACTTACTGACGCCAGATTCCGAATCATAGGAATACGGCGTGCCTGTATATACCGTGGCTCGCTATTTTTGTTGTTTTTTGGCGCACCTTCCCTATTCGGCAGTATGATTACTGAGAAAATCGTGCCACCACCGGCACAGTACCCCCTGTGGGCCGCCCCTGACTCGCAGCACCATGGCATCATCTCGCTGGACTTCGCTGGGAAATTCCCACCACTGTTTTTTTTCTTCACCACCACCACGAGACCTTCACCACTACCGTCTCACTAGCTCTCGGTAACTACTTCTAGCTCACCGCCTCCCACTACAACAACAACCTCCACTGGATACATCTGGTGAACGAGATTGTCACACTACACAAGCAATAACCGTTATAAACAGCCCCTATAAACCTCGTCGGCGTCGTTTATTCCTAGTATCACCACTAGCGATAATCCATCACCACAGAATCCAGCCACCTGTTCGCACCACTATCTGCTAGCGCACCAATAAAACTACCACTACTACTTTACCGGTAACTCACCGTCGCAATGTCTGAATCATTCAAGAACGCCAAGGACCTGCTCGTAGCCTCATTATTCGAGTTGTCCAAATCTGCCCAAGATGCCGCCAATGCTACCGTCAACTTCTACAAGCTCGCCAGCGAAGAGGGTGACGCCGAGACCCTCAAGCTGTTGAGTGAGACCTGGAAATCTGTCGCGTTCGCTACCGATCCCACCAATTCCAACGGAAACGGCTCTAAGGTCAATGGCTCTAAAGTCGACGATGATCTCATCGCTACTGCTGCCGCTGCTGCCGCCGCAGTCTCCTCGGTAGAAATCCCCACCGTTCCCTCTGTCGGAAAGGCTAAGGTCACCAAGGCTGAAAAGCCCAGAAAGAAGAAAGTAGAAAAAGATCCCAATGCACCAAAGAAGCCATTGACTATCTACTTTGCCTTTTCCTTCCATACAAGAAAGCTGATCAAGGATGACAGAGAAAGAAAGGGCTTGCCAGCTTTGTCTGCTATCGATATGAACGAAATTGTCAAGCAGAAATGGGAATCCATTACCCCAGAAGAAAAGGAAATCTGGCAAAAGAAGTACGCTAATGAGTTAAATGAATACCAAAAGGAAAAGGAAAAATACAGACTCTCGAAAGAAGACAAACCAAATGAAGTAGCAGCTGTTGCAGCAGAAGTTGCCCGTGCTTTTGAACCAACAGTGGACATTCCTCTCTTGTCTCTGGTGGATGCTCCTAAGAAGAAGGAGAAGAAGAGGAAGTCTGAAAAATCAGACAAGAAGATCGAAAAGAAGTCGAAGAAGGATAAGATTGTCCAACCTATCCAATTGCAGCACTAAGGAAGACATAGATCATGATAACGACATGAATTGCTATAAGAATTCTCCTGTAATTGCTATCTTAAAATTGTCATCAAAATGTATAATTGTATGAAAATATGATTATATGATTGTATCAATTATTATCATGAATCGATCTTGGAAAGATTATTATTCATTATGGAAGATTTGATATTGATCTTCATGATCATCTTTCTATTTATTGCTAATCGCATTTGCTGAATGCAACCTTCACTTCTGCCTCGATGGTCCAGCTAGATATATAGTGTATTATTACCCACTCTCCTCTAAATGTACAACTGTTTCTATCAGTTTTAAAACTCTTGTATCTACCATACCGTACTGGTGTTGCTATCAATATGTAAATTATATCTACTATACAACTGTTTCTACCGTATGTAATTCTTCAAATGCTACTATACAAATGCAATCAATATCCCTTCTTTTTCTGCTTGTCGATGTGTGCTCTCAAAACCTTCTGTCTATCTCTCAACGACAACTTCTGCTTGCCTTGAACAGATTTCTTGTGGATCATCATGACGAAATTCTTCTTTCTGGCCTTATCCTTGTTGGTGGTCGAATGAGGAGCATCTCTCTTACCCTTTCTTGAACCAAACTTTTCTCTATCTTCCTTACCTTCCTTAGCTTGGGCAATTCTTTCTTCACGTAATTGCTTGTACTTGACCTTACCAACCAAAGATGTAGAATCAACAGCTTCTTCGTTAGTCTGTGTCACTCCCATGATCTTTTCTACACCAGCCTGCGTACGTAATTCGTCCAACTTGGCAAAATCGGCTGGAGTCAAAATTCTACTAGAAAGTAATTCGGCCATAGCCTTTTCTGCATCAACAGCTTCAGCTTCAGCCTTTTCAGCAGCAGCAAGCTTGACCTTTTTCTTGGGTCTGGATGATTCTTCTACATCTACGGTATCCTCAGCTTCGTCATCTGACAATTCCAAATCTGAAACACCGTCTTCTGCTTCTTCTTCTTCTCCATCATCATCCTTTTCTTTTTCTTTATCTTCTTCATCTTCTGAGTCACTGACATTATACTCTTTATCAGATTCTACAGTCACCCACTCACCTTCTATATCACTAGCGTCGTCCTCTGAAGCAACTTCCCAGTTGGCATCATCATCTTCACCATCATTGCCTTCCAATCCTTGTTCCTTTCTCCACTTTGCTAACAACTCTAAGCCAGGAATAGAAGTGACAATTTGACTTTCCACACCAAACTGAGGAGCGCCAGATCTATCGCCGTGTTGTAATTCAATGCTAGCAGTCTTACCTCTGTCCTTACGTTGCAACATCTCAGGTGCTACTTCTCTATATAACGAGATCAATGATCTTGCAGCCATCATCACTGCTTTAGACTTAGAGCCCTTGTACTCCGTCAAATCCTGTAAAAGAGCAGCATCAATTGCTAACGGAGCTCTCGATAAGATCTCTCTTATGGTGTTGATACCAGCAGAAGCAACCTCGGCAGCCACACCATCACTGACAAACTCGTCAGCAATCTTACGAATTACAACGGATATGGATTCTGGCGGTACCAAGTCATGCGAAGCTTGTGCTGCCGATGCCATGATCTGGGTCACATTACGTTGCTTGGGAGTCAAGTACTTCAAGAAGAACGAGTAGATACCTAAAACGGTCAATTTGTGCGTACCGATCAAACGAGAGATCAAGTTCATAAACATGATCTTCTGGTCCAAATCAAAACGGTTAGAGTTCTTGCTACTTAAATGGTTGGTGAAAAGCAGCTCGGCAAACCCTTGTGGATCTCTCAATAAGTGAATAGCCGAAAAATTCAAGTACGTAGCCGAATGTTTGGGGTTGTTACTCTTCTTCTTAACAGCTTTGACAGCAGCTTCCAACTTCTTACCTCTTTTGGAGGTTTTCTTGTTAATCAGCATTTTATGTCTCAAAGCACTCATGTCGAAGCCCTCTTCATCAGAAGAGTTCTCTTCAAAGTTTTCATCTCTTTCCTTGTCGGCACCTAAGAAGAACTTAGCTCCTGCTACAGCAACCTTGACATCTGGATGCAAAGCAGCCTGGGTCATGATTTCTACAGTACGAGGATCGTCCCAGATACCTCTACGCCACAACTCACGGGTCAACTTGGTTGCCCACAAACCTTGAGAATCTCTCTGTTCAAGCAAATTGAAAAGCAAAGCTTGAGTCGAACGGTTGATCTTCTGGTTCTTTGCACCTGTATTCACCGACTTAAGAAGTGCTATCAAAGTAGAATAGATCTGATGTCTGAGAGCCTTGACATGCTGTCCACTGGTGGAATTTGCTCTAGAGTATGCAGTCAAGAGTGGGAAAATTGTCTGAATTAATGACTCGGCGGAAATGACATCTTTGTTACGCAACATCGTCAAGCACTGGATGATCTTTTCTCTTAAATCTGGAGAAAGCTCACGATGATTATTAAGTAAAATCGTCTTGAGCTCGTCTGGAAAGCCAGCGGTTTCTTTGGGATAACAACCACATACGGCTGAAACAAAGCCAATCAACTCGCCGAATTCAGTACCTTTATCAGCGACACTGGGGTTCATCAAAAAGATATCTCTAAGTGATTCGTAGTGAGAGTACTGCTGGAGAAACTCTTCATAGTACGATTCTGGATCTCTACGAACAACATTCTGGAGAAGGATAATGTTGGTTGGCAAGATTGCAGCTCTTCTTTTTTTACCCATTATGAAATCTGCTTTGTTGAAGTTGGAAGAGTACTGGAATTAGTTCACTTAGTATTTTTCAGTTATAGTAGATTTTTTTGGAGCTCATCCCAAAAATCTTTCCTGCATATTTTTATCAGAAGAGGTAAGCTTAACTATGATCACTAACATGCTTACATTGGGACAGTAATAGAGCATTTCTATGGGTATCTCTATGGTATTAAAGTAGCGAATAGTGTAGGCTTTTGATACTTGGTCTTGGAATCATAAGAATGAAATTTACAATTTTTGGTTTGAATTTCTGCAACCAGTAAAAATCTTTCCTATGGAAGAAGAGAACAGTACACTGTAGTGTCCACAGGCTTAAGGGCTACGAACAAACTGATTGGCCCTTTCTTGAAAGCATAGTTATACTTATGTATGTAGTTAGTACTTAATTCGACTCCTATTACTGTAAGCTTCCTTTTGTTAATTGTTAATACAAATTATAGTTGTAAATGTCCATACCTATACCCATCCCTACATACTATTCGCGAACAAGTCATCAATACGATCGTAGTTGATCTTCTTAGAAAACGACTTCTTCAGTAACATGATCTTGGCACTTTCAGCAGCTGTAAGTGCTTCACCTGTTCTTTCATCTACTCCAATGACAGAAAGCGCATCCTTGACTCCGTACTCTTGAACAACTTCTGGTGCTGTCCTAGCTCTCTTTTTCCTTGTACTTCCTGATGTGTTCCCTGTCAACTCATCAGCCTCCTGTTTCAATCTCTTTCGTTCCTGTGCTACCATAAAGTCATGGTTTAAACCTGTCCATATTCTTTCTTTGATAGAGGCTTCTTCTGGAGTCAATTCACTCTCCAAGACTATTTCGTCGTCGTCGTCCAGATTCAATTCAGTAGATGACGATACTTTTGCTAACATGTCTTGGGTCTTGGGTAAGTTTTTTACGAGGTTGCGTGGTTTATTCATCTCGTACTTCTCAGCAAATTCGTTCTGACCAACACCCTTAGAGTCACTAGGAGTTATATACAAGGCTCCCGTCAATTCGTCCTTCTTTTTGCTGATGATTCTTTCTAACTCTTCAGTGAGTGTATCTACTGTGAAGTTGCAATCGCTCAAGATCGTTCGCAACAACGTATCCTTTTCCAACTGGTCCCGACGCAACAACCGCTTTTGTCTTTGCATCTTGGAATCGTTGTTGTATTCTGGATCTGCGGGGATTTTGGAAAAGTCCGGAGGCTCATCGCTGAATCGGTTATCTTCAGCATATTCCTTGAATCTTTTCAAGGTGGCTTCTTTAACTGCCACTTCGATTCGCAACTTATCCTCGCGATCACGATTGCTAGTAAAGGAAGGAGGCTGCGACGATACGGTTCCTTCAGATTCTCGGAACTGGCTAACAGTCAAAACACCTGAAGCAGTCTTCTTGAATTCATTCAACCGCTTTTGTAATGTCTCTTCAGCAACGTGAGCTACTGCTACAATCTCGGAGTGGGTTCTTCTGAAGTTGTTCATTCTCGCAGCCAAGAGAACACACGCTCCTGCGATACCAGCCGGTCTACGACCAGCGTCGATCCAATCGCTCGACATCCGCTGAGCCAACTTAACTGCATCCTTGACAACTTTGGTGGCTTTTTCCTTGAAGTCAAGCTTTTCAGCAAAATGCTGGATGAATATAGAAGGATCCGCTAACGGCAAGTTTACAATGCTGAGAGCCTTCACCAACTTCAAGAACGTCGCTCCTAAGGAATACACGGAGATCTGTAACCTTGAACTGAAATCTATCAACATATGATGAGTACGCTCTTTTCTACAAGCTACATACAAACAGGCCGCTAGCACATTCTGGGACCTTCTTCCTTGCACAAAATTCTGGGTAAGAGCCAATTTGAACCATCCTCCAGCCGATTCAGCAATATAGTCTGCAATCTTCAAGGCATGAGCGATCTTTCTGATTTTTCTCTTCCCGTTGGACAATGTCTGTTCTCGACTTTCCATCGCATTCTGTCTTCCCCCATACGAAGCTCTAGCCTGGTCGGCGCCAACCATAGCACCCTGAACCATGGCAGCACCAGAAGACGATTCCCCGAATTGAACCTCACTTACGATAGGGTTCTCCTCCATCACCGTCCCGCATCGCAAGCACGATATATCACCGGCATTGGTGAAGCGGTCACGTGTGAAGGCCGTGTGACCGCAGTTGGCACATTTCTTGACCTTGGAACTCATGCTATGATTGTTCTGTGATATTAATAGAGGTGGTAACTATATCAAGTGCGATTTATAACTTTGCTGCGTATAGTTTCGATATATTTTTTGCGTTGATTTGAGTCTGAGAATTCTGGCTTGCAGTAAAAGAAAGATGAGAAAAAAATCTGGGTGTAAACAGAACTGAAAAACTGATTTTTGGTGCAGGTTTGTAATCGCGAAAGCGAGAAGTAGTAGGAGAAATGTCGTCATAGGTGTCTGCGACATGCACACTATCCGACATCTTTTATCGCTAACTAAAGATTCTTTCTGCCATAGTTTATCTTCGTTTCAAGTATACTTCTCTATTGCTTTTGAAATACGGCTGATTTGTCCAAAATTGTAGTCCCTAAATCATAATGGTAGATATTAACGACATTGAGGACCAAGTACGAATTTTCCGTCCCGTTTTCCAGGATTCTGCCCTGGGAAATCAGCTCCACACTTCTAACTCCACAACTAATTTAAGATACCACACTCATCCAGGTCCAGACACGGTTTATGCGTCCATCACAGAGCAGCTGCTGCTTTTGGGAAGGTTCCCCTATAGTTTGGTGATGAAAGTGTCTACTTCTGAGCCACGTGATGTTCTCCAGCTGGAAAGAACCACTCTTACATTCATCAGATTCGCAACCTCTCTATTCTTCACAGCATTGGGGATTATTCTTAATTTCAAGCTCAATTCCTCAGGCGTAGATCCAGGTGATCCTGGTCTTGGGACTCCAGAACATCGGCATGGTCACTTCAACGTGTCCACGTATTCAACAATAGTGTCATACATCTTGCTTATACTTGCTTTAGCAACATTGGTCATAAGCGGAATCAACTACTTTATCACCATCCAAAGATACGCCAACCACAAGATAATGGTATACAGTTTTAATAACATCACCACTGTGATATGTGTTACCTGTATAATCATCACCTTGATGGTCATTAGCATAAGTTTGATCGTACAGGGATATTTGGAAGAATCATAATGAAATGAATGGAATGAATAATGAACTTTGAAGATTGACGTTTGCTGCAATGTCTAGAAGAAGACTTAATAAGAATAAACAAGGAAGAATAGTACAATAATGATATCTGCACAGTTTTCTTTTATTAATATTCTTCTTTCTGAGCTAATATACATCTATGTACACTTTATTCTATTATTTAAGAGCCTTCTTGGATTTCTCTTTCTTGTTCTTCACTACCCTGATCCTTTCAGTCTCGAGACCGCGCTTTTTTCTATTGATCTTTCTCTTTTCTCCAAAATTTTCCTTGTCCATCTCCATGAGCGACTCTCTTTTGGCCACGCTAGTAGCTGTCAACGAATCTGTGATCACACTATCGTCTGTGACTTCTTCCAATAACTCCATTTTCTTATTTATTCTCTCTTCGATAGAAGCGATTCTGTCGATATCTTTTTCCGCAATAATAGTAACTGCATCACCACTTCTTCCTGCTCTGGCAGTTCTACCGACCCTATGAATGAAATCGTCAGGATCTGCCGGAATATCGAAGTTTACTACTAATTCAACAGACGGTATATCTAACCCTCTAGAAGCCACATCCGTAGCAATTAAAATTCGGGCAGCGCCAGCTTTAAACCTTTGCACAGAATTTGTTCTTTCACTTTGGGGCATCTCCGAGTGCAACGAGGCTACACGGAACTCCAACTTCCGGAGTGTTCTTCTCAACACTTCAGCCGTGGTGGTTCTATTTACAAAGATCACTGCTGTCGACTTCTCGTACTGAGGCAAACGGAGAATGCTGTTTAAGTAAGCTTCCTTGACATAGGATGGTACAAAGACATATTTGATAGACAAAGTAGAAGGGATAGCTACTTGGTCCACTGTTTCTACTTCGTGCAAGAATACAGGAGGTTTTCCTTCCGCTGGAGGCTTTTCCTTCAACGCTCTAACTGCATCAGTTACGGTGGCTGTGAACAAACACGTCTGTCTCTTTTCAGAAGGAGGAAGGACAGAAAAACATCTCTCCAAGTCTCCACCAAAACTATTACTCAAAAGTCTGTCTGCTTCATCAAGTACAAGATACTTGATTCGTCTGAGTCCGGAGATCGTTTCTTCTCCACTGTTCAAGATATGGTCCGCCAATCTTCCAGGAGTAGCTATGACAAAATGAGGCTTTTTTTGTAGCTCAAGAGTCTGTTTGACGAAGTCTTCCCCTCCTACAACTACACTGATTTTGATATTCATGGATGCTCCCAAGGCAGCGAATTGTTCAGCAATCTGAAGTGCCAACTCACGAGTTGGAGTAAGAACTAAGCCAAAAATTCCAAAGGGGTCCTCGGACCATTGTGTTAACATGGGAGCGGCAAATGCGATTGTCTTACCACTACCTGTTTTGGCTCCTCCTATACAATCGTGGCCCTGAAGAATTTTGGGTATACATCCTGATTGAATGGCTGTTGGTGTATGGATTTTCATGGCTGCAAGGGCTTCCGAGAGCCACCGAGAGACACCTAGATCTTCAAAAGACATTATGTTATATGAGATCGTCTTTCTGAGTTGTGCAACGTTCGCAATAGAGGATATGCTTTAGTTTTCACGTATATTAGTGTATCATGTTGTATCCGATGCTCTTCGCATGGAAATTAATTTTTCGATATTTTCACGTGATCCCACAACTCCAGAGAAAGTGAAATATGTGATGATTGCAATCATTTGTTCTTCTAAATACTCCTATAGACAGGCGCCTAGGAGATGTTACAGACGCTTTGGCGGTTGCCACCGCATTTAATTTCAATTGCACTGAGACGAACATTTCTGCTGACTTTATTTCGTTCTTCTACGCTCCAGAATGAAGCATATACAGAGATAGACGATGACATAGGAATCTATACCGAAAACAGTAATGAAGACAGCATGTATCCAAAGTCAAATTACACAATTAAGATTGACGACATGACTCCTGAAGATCCCGACTCCATAAAATACGTACAGGATGAGAACAACCGGGTGAAGTATCAGGACTGTGGTGTAGACCAGTATGGACTCAACCCTCGATTGATGTCACTCACGGATTACTTCTCAGGCAATCTTCACCATACTCACCATGTCTTTTATAATACCAACAATGTATTGGCCAGACAAGGAAAGAAAACTGAAAGCCGTACATTTATTGACTTGAAAGTTATAAAAGTGCGAAGTGGAAATGGAGGCAATGGGTGTGTTTCGTATTTCAGAGATGCTAACCGCCCCTCTGGGCCACCCGATGGAGGTGATGGAGGTGACGGAGGCGATGTATACATAAGCGTAGCAGAGAAGAACATGAGTTCATTACATAAAGTTAAGAGGACTTATGAAGCTAAGCATGGAACTACAGGAAAAGGAAGTCAGTTGGATGGAAAGAGTGGTGAGGATATAGTTATTGAAGTTCCTGTAGGCACCACGATCAGATGGATTCCAGATCCTGCCGTCCTTAAGAAATTTTTACGTCAGAGAGAAGGAAAGGACTTAGATGACATCAAAATGGAGCTACGTTGCGACGAGTACGATCATATTCAGTTGGTGAGACCAGGGTATGAGCCTGGAAGTGGATGGCTGTTTAAAGAAGGCGACAAAGAATATTACGAAAGCCGTCCATTTTTCCAGGAATTGAATAAGAAAGTGATTGAATACGACCGTGAGCTTGTTCAGGAAGAGCTTAAATTTGACAAGTTCCCGTTGTTGGGCCTTGATTTGAGTAGACCCAGTAAGAAACCAATGCTTTTGTTGAAAGGAGGCAAAGGTGGAATGGGAAACATGCACTTCTTGACCAAAGATATCCGGAACCCCAACTTCAGCAAGAAAGGTAGAGACGGGATCCAAGCGCACTTCTTATTGGAGTTGAAGTTGATTGCTGACTTGGGATTAGTGGGACTTCCAAATGCTGGCAAATCGACTTTACTTCGTGCGATTTCTCGTGCCCGACCAAGAGTGGGCCACTGGGAATTCACCACTCTACAACCTACTGTAGGCACGATCTTCACCACTATTGATAAAGATCCTTTTACCGTAGCTGATATCCCAGGAATCATCAAGGGAGCGCTGGAAAACAAAGGTATGGGATTAGACTTCCTACGTCATATTGAAAGATCGGGAGGTTTGGTGTTTGTCGTGTCTCTCGAATCCGAAAACCCGGTTGCTGATCTTGAAGTACTACTAAACGAAGTTGGGTCAAAGCGAATGAAAGACAAAGAGGTTCTAGTTGTGGCTACCAAGGCGGATTTAACTGATGACGGAGCCAACTACAAAATACTTCGAGACTACGTTGAGGCTGAAAACGGCTGGAAAATCGTGCCCGTGTGTGCCATGAAGGGACAGAACATAGAGAAGTGTATTAAGCTCATGGGAGAAATAGCCTATCTGAAGAATGCCAAGTTGATGTAATCCTGTGGTTCTCGACACTCCCACTAGTAGCAATAGATGTTCTTCAACTAATGACGATATTACAAGACTGCGAATGTAACTAGCCTTCGTAATATGTGAACTTGTATGGAGATAATACGATTGATTACAACGCACCATATTGCAAATTCCTATATCTAATTCAATACTCAAAATCTTTACTACGTTATCGGATTCTGAATCGTCCTTTTTTTGTACCTGAGTATTTCACTACAACTTTGATAGCAGAGGTCACGTACCGCTTAGGACTGTATCTCCTCCATTATCTCTACCTAATCATCTTGGCCTTTGTGCAAACAACATGTAAATAGCTGTGTAAATAGTACTATCAGATAGCTGAAATAGGAATCACTTCTTTCTTGTAGCGGTTAAGTTTCCATGCTTTCTCCTGCATGGTCGGTATGCAACTGCATCTAGAAGAAAGACTAACTGTTACACAAAAGCAGTTTTAACCAAGATCTGTTCATTCTGGAACAAACTGTTTCAGAACAGTCGACAGTTTTCTTTTGCCATATCTGCTATCACGTCGCGGTTCCGTACCAACAGTGTTCTACATGGTGTCACCTCTGACACCTTTTCAAAGCAGGCAACTACTCTTTTTGGAATTCTGTCTCTCGAAGTTCGTCGCATGAGCTTGTTTCAGATCTTTCAAGGTGAAATGGGTTTGCATGGTAGTGCCAAATAGTCTTGTCTAACACCAAGTATATGCAAAAGAGGTTGCGACTCAAATTCATCTCCAATTCCAGGTTTATATCTAGCCGATGTGATTTAGATTGCAAATCGCAGATACTAACTCGTTCCTGGCACTGTACGTGAAGGGGATGACTGCTAAATTAGAATTCTAAAAGCGATGTTGGGAGAGATAAAAATTGTGAGTATAAGTATTGCAGCCATGAATGCCATTGTAGGCTATTGTTGCACGAGGGCCAGTTCCTTATCGTTGCTGGCCATCGACTTGTTACCATTCAGCACATTGCCATTCAGTTGGCTGGAAGAATCGAGAAATGCGTATGAGGTTGGTATGAAGGATATAGTCGTGTCCAGCCCGTACAGTCTGAAATATCAGCTTCTTGTCCCAAACAGGGTCTAAGATGATCAGATCAATTGTTCGATACTAGAATGCAGCAGTTGGAAGAGGTAGTCTTGGACCGACGGAAAGAAGGCGGTGTGGAAGAGTGAATTGATTCGACCCACAACGCTTTTTCCTTCAATCCACTGTGAATACGGCACTTCTGAGATACTAACTTCCACCGGATATGTCTCGGAATAAAGTTGGCCCCTCCATCATTTCATATTCAATATAGTGTGAAGCCAATATTCCCTTGCTACAGTCGGCAGAAGACTTTATTTTTTCCAGGCAGGTTCCCCATTGTTGTATATGCACTACCCAGATAATGGAAGCAGACCAAAATAAAAGACTCTAAGGCGGGTGTGCCTGTAGTTACATGCACGAGTTTAAGTTGAGCTGCGCTCAAAAAAATAAAATCTAAATCCTCCTTCCTCTGCCCTTACCGAATATTCCAGATAATCTTCCATAAATACAAGACTATCCCCATTATAAAATTGAGATTAACGCCAAAATAGATGTCATACGTTTACTCATTATAGTACCTTTGAATTCTTCTATTTTAGAATCTCCTTCCCTCCTTCTATCTTGGTGGCATTTCCCATTCGCATTGCAGTTGCACCCATTCTAACGTACCTGTTCCACTAGAGCTACAGCGCAAATCCTATATATCATTCAGTATGGATTGTAGCGGTCCATACACCCAGCCACCAAGCTTTGTGATGAGCTCGTCGGTGACGAACAAATCGTTGGACTCATTACCATTGTCTGCGGTTTCAACTAGTGGTCCATCTTCAACAGCATCTTCTACCCACTCCAATTATACCACGCAACGCAGCAACCAAGACTATTTCTCTATCAAGCCCAAGTTAAAGGTGTCGATCTCCAATGAAATCAGCTCCACCAGAAGCAGCGAGTTGATCCCTGGAAACCCGCTCTTATTTTCCCCTCTTGACTGTACCAACAGCGAAATGGATGAAGAAGACGACTTCGAGGATGACGAAGACGATGAAAATCTTGGTTTGATTAATCCTCTTCACCACAAATCTTCCCATGGGGAACTTCTGGACTACTCTCCATTGACGCCATTCACAGAACCTCCATCTGCCTCCTTAAGTAATCCCTCGTTTACTTCTCACTCTCCAGTATCAGAAAACATCGACATCAATCTAGTCATACGCAGAAAGTCAGCAAACCCTGCTACTTACAATTTTCTCATTGTCGATGACAACATCATCAACATCAAGATCCTTGAACGCATCTTGTTTAAGTTGTACCCAAACTGTAACATCAAGAAACTACAAGATCCTACAAAAGTGGCCAATGCCATCAAAAACCACAAGTTTGACGTTGTGTTTTTGGATATCGAAATGCCAGAAATCACAGGCGTTGACATCTCCAGGGAGATGAGAAGACAGCCGGTGTTCAATCTGGTTGGAATCATTGCTGTCACTACTAGAACGATGGCACATGATCTACTTGTCTACGAAACAGTAGGTATTGACTATACCTTTGCAAAGCCTTTGACATACAACTACGACTTTGTTATGGACCGCATCGATGAAGTGATCCGCAACAGAGTCCTGGCTTAGGCTTGTGACCACAGTCTCTGACTGACTATACAATGATGTGGTCATGTCCATCATCAATGTATTATTTATTAGCATCTCAGCATCGTCGTGGCTACGACTTCACTTCAGCTACATCCATTTACTACGGTTATTATTTATTTGAGTTTAGAATCAGGGCTTTATTGGTAACGAAAGTTTTTGACACTAACAGGCACCGTAACTGTCTGGTGCCTCGGGCGGTCTTCCTTATTATTGTATATACTTCTGTAGCAATTAACGAATTATTTAAGTTGAAAACTACGCAAAATAGAAAAAGTCTCAATTTCGAACTCCGCCTGTAGTAAATTTTGTATTTTTTTGTCCACCATATAAATTTTTTCCTTGTCGTATTTAAGGTTGCAGCAACATGAGCAGGTATTATTTTGTATGCTAGCCAAAACGCACCAACTGGAAAAAGACATACGATTCAGACCTGGCCCTCTGCTATTTGGACTGTCGAAACGACGCGATCACCCAATGCAAAATTAGGAAGTTGTTTTCAATGAGAATGAAATAGACAACCCCTGTAGCCCCTATGAAAAGGCAAAAACCAAAGCAGCCCCGAACCTGCCGCCACCTGTGACATATTGAAGCAGCATTAACCCGCCTCTTGCGTATTCTCGGTTGCGCAGTTACATGTTTTTTGACTATTTGGGTAAACTGATGGGGTTTCAAAGGCGTGTACCACATTCCAGACCTGTGTGGTGCTCTGGGTTAAAAAAAACGGCTAAGGGCGGCTTCAAAATAGTAGTGGATTGGCTGGAAAATATGACAACCGTAACTGAATTTTCATGCAACTGTGCACTTTTGTTGCACCCAATTTTGCAATCGCTTCCATTGCCACGGTCAAAGCTTCTTGGAACTATATGGGCTCCTGGCTTAAATATATAAAGGGCAAGACTTTTAATAGCGAAGCATGAATGTACTTCACTTCGGGTTCTATAGTCGGTTGGTTCCACCGAGACCCACTGCAATACTGCGAACATTTCTCCAAACTTATATGAGTGCAGCAGTAATGACTAATTGTTGCAAGTTGAATCATCTTCCTTCAATAACAACTAGGGGTTTTACCGGCTACCTAAACCCCAAATGTATTCACTCTCCAAAATGACTCACTCTTTGGGTGCAAAATGACTCTTTCTGAGGGTTACCTTGATATAAACCATTTGCGATCTCTTCGTACTATTAGTCATACAATTAGATAGTCAACCGTGTCTTGGATTAAATCTTGGGTAAAGGTATTGCAAAGACTATAAATTGCTCTCATTTAGACATTCTGAACACGGCCTGTGGTTTGTTTTATGCCATAAACTCATCTTGCCTTAGTCATGCAATTAGCAGAAGCTTTAAGATTAAGAAAGGATTACTTATCCAGACTTCAGCAATTGAAAGAACGAATATCCAACAATTGCATAGTTCAAGAAGGTGACGACTCTCCTGAAAGTGTCGACGAGTTAACCAGAGAATATGTCGAGCTTAACATTGAGTTGACCAACTTGATATCCAAGATTAACGTCACAAATACACATGTAAAGTTTGCGTTTGGTGAAGATGAAAGTGTCAAAACCTTAACTGAAGCATTGGCGGAAAGGGATAAACTCAAGCGAGAAGTTGAAATGCATAGACTGGTAGTTACAAACTGTTCTCAGCGGCCACATATGTATTCGAGATCTGAAATAAAGATGGTACGCACAGTCAACGTGAAGGAGGTTCAGAAGAAGGTAGACATGCTATCCAAATCTTTGAGAATATTAGATGATAAGATACAAAACGAGAACTGGTCGAATGATATTTATGAGGAAGTCCCAGGAAGATTGATATCATTCTACCGCTGGTTGAGACCATTAAAGCAAGGAGAGAAGACAGAAGGGATTATAGAGAACGAATCTTCGCGATGAACAGGAGACTACTGGATAGCTCTTTTCTATATCAACAACACTACTTCAATTCTTTCATATTGCAAAAAGTGCATCGTCTTTGGACAAAGTTGCAAATGCATTGGTACCGGTCCCAAACAATTAAGAGATGGCAAGCCCTATTTTACTTGCACCGATTTGTTGGGCACAAATACAAATCGTTGGCCTTCGTTTACCTTTAATAAACAGTTTCAGATACATTACTCCAGGAGAGGAGCACCCCCATGCTATTTCATCTCGTCATATTTTCACTTTAGAACAATTTATAGCTGACAACTTTTTACCTGCCAATATTGCCGACCGGGAGGGTGGGATGTGGGATCATTTGCTTGTTTGAAGAACAGGTCTCACTTTTGCAAATTATTTGATATTTACTTTTCATCCATAGTTGATATACATCATTAGACTTTTCATCGTACCTGCTTGCTAGAATAGACCTTATCGCCCATGGCATTTAGCACCAGAAGCTTTAATCTTGAATCCTTCTTTAGCACCTTTGTTTAATTCTCCTGTAGTATGAGACTTTTCTTATCACGTTAATATCTGTTCAACTAAATGTGGAAGTTTCTTCATTGTGTTTGTCTTTACAAACATGCACACAGACTTCAATTCTGTGTGTAATCCACTCCATCTAGATTAGAGATGCCTTGTCATTATCTTGAATATCATGGACTTCACTACATCAGACCAGATCTAAATCAAAGCCTTTCCACTTGATCTTCTTGCTATTGAAGTCCATAGGGTCAGGTCCTAAGTATTCGTTCCATATTTTCTGTAAGCCAAGGTATCTTCGGAAAAGTTTAAGGAAGGACTTTTCCCATTTGGTAATAGCGTCGAAGTTTCTAGCGAAGGGGATAATATCTTTTGAAAATAATTACTGCCGACTCTGCATCCTTTTCTGCCTCCTTCATGATTCTTCATACCGGTTCTCTGTCTATTTGTCTGGTAGGAGGCTCACCAGGCGAGTTTTGAACAACCATGGCTTTTCACTAATGATTTGGATCGAGAGTTCATCTTGACCTCCCTTAAGGCTCTTTTACCATAGGCTGTAATTGATATCTTGAGCGTTATCGGCAGCCATGATTCCGCAATGGTCTAATGCAGATTTTGACTTCTTCTCTGATAAATATCTGATGCTGTATGTAACAACTCCTATGTAAGCTCAAATGTAATGGCTGCTGTGAAGCTGATATTACGAAGTCCCTTATATTAACGGCTGCTATGGAAGATCTGTTCAGATTATACTCTAGTTCGGTTCAATTTGAATCAATTCTAAAAGCGCTGCTAGAGTCCTTAGAAGACTAGAATCCATTGCGGAAAATACTTACAATGTTTCAACTTTCTTCTCTGAAATATACGTCTTTATTTTCTTTGAGTGGGGCAATCACTATAACTACATCTCAGGGCTACTCTAGCAACAGCGTAACCGTTCCGGAAGTTGCTAGGGTACAATATAAAATTTATGTTGTGTAACAACGACATTAAATACTACGTTTGGACTGAATTTCTAACATAAAACTTTGAAATTTTTTTAACTAATTGACATGTATTGCGACTGAACTCCGACCTTTTTGTTACAAACTATATACATACTAAAGACCCATACCGAATGGTAGATGAATTATTAAGACAAAAGCCTTTTCGTTACAAAATGACATGCTTTACGGAGTGCCTTGTGTCACGAGATGACATGGTATGTGTCATTTGTTATTCTTGCCAAGTTACTCAAAATAAGCTCGTATGGCGCAGTGGTAGCGCAGCAGATTGCAAATCTGTTGGTCCTTAGTTCAATCCTGAGTGCGAGCTTATTTTTTTCGCTGTTCACTTAAGAGACACCGAAAGGTAAGAGAGATTTTTCATGATTTAACTGTCACTGTCAGAGGGATTCAAAACTAAAGGTCTAAAAAAAGGAAATTGTTGCAACTGAAAAAAGAGAATTAAGAAAATAGAATAAGAGTCAGCTAAAGTATGGCACAAAAACCAAAAGAAGTTGTTTTTGCAAATTCATGCCTCAGGAGTGACTTTCGATTGAGGTTCAGCATCTGACCTGCCAAGTACGCTGCCTCTAAATGACATTTCTGTTGGCAAAAGTTGAAACTTTATTCTTGCTGCAATTGCTACCTTCTTGGGAAGTCATATGAGCTGCATACGTATTTTTGGTCGCAGCGACTTTTGGTGCGGCAAATTATCCATACAAGAAATTATAGTAATGGACATTTTCAGAATATTCTACGATTCTTATCACTTCGTACTTTGAATTAAAGACATCCAACACAGGCTAAAGACACGCCAGCACGCTCACTAAATTCAGTCAGAGACGTTTCATCTCTGTGTAGCAAATTGTGGCTTTATTAAAGTGCGCAATGCTGAAGAGTCAAATTACAGCGTCGTCGCAGAGCAGCGATAGCGATGGTAATTCAGACTCTAAAGTAAGCCAACATGAAAGTGACGATTCTTTCACAAAACGCGAAGATTTTGACATAAAACGTCTCAGGCGATTTCTACTAAAGCTCAGCACCAACTTAGATGTGAAGAATCTCGATCTAGACAGCATTGTTTCTACTGTGGAAGTTGGCTTACCTGCGAAAGTCACTTTGGATGAATTGTATGGATTAGTCAGCGAGACATTGGCATCCAGAACAATTCACCATCCTGATTACGCGTTGCTAGCTGGACGTGTAGCAGCTCGGCGGATTCAAAAACACGTCAGCACAAGTTTTAGCGGAGCTGTTATCAAATTATGGAATCATAGAACTGGCGTCACCAATAATCGCAGTAGTGGTAACAAAACCACCCGGACTTATTCAATCGTCTCCGAAAGTCTCTACAAGATTGTCATGCAACATCGGCACTTCTTCGATAACCTTATAGAGAAGGATAGAGACTTTGACTTGACTTATTTCGCTATCAAGACGTTGGAAAGATCGTATTTGTTAAAGATTAACAACGAAATGGCAGAAACGCCTCAGTACATGTTTCTCCGTGTAGCCATCGGAATTCATGGAAACAGCCTCGACGATGTTGTGGAAACATACGAGTTGATGTCCAACAGATACTTCATCCATGCCTCGCCTACGTTGTTCAACGCTGGTAGTGAATACAACTACTTATCGTCTTGCTTCCTTGTGGATATGGAAGACGACTCGATTGATGGCATCTACAAGACGTTACACAAAACAGCGCTAATATCGAAGGCATCTGGAGGTATAGGCTTGAATGTGCATAATATTAGAGCATCGGGCTCACTTATAGCCAGCTCAAATGGTACCTCTAGTGGCTTGGTGCCTATGCTCAGAGTGTTCAACGACACTGCCAGATATGTAGACCAGGGTGGAAACAAACGTCCGGGCGCATTTGCTATATACATAGAGCCTTGGCACGCTGACATCTTCTCTGTGCTTGATATGAAGAAGAATCACGGTAAAGAAGAATTGCGAGCCCGAGACTTGTTCTTTGCATTATGGATACCTGATTTGTTTATGCAAAAAGTCAAGGACGATGAAGACTGGTGTTTGTTCTCTCCGGACGAAGCTCCAGGTCTAGCTGATTGCTATGGTGACGAGTTTGTAGACCTTTACAACCAGTATGAAGCTGAAGGAAGAGCACGTACTGTCGTCAAGGCTCACAAGCTTTGGCTCGCAATTTTAGAATCTCAGACGGAGACTGGCGGCCCTTACATGTTGTACAAGGACTCATGCAATAGAAAGTCGAACCAGAAGAACTTGGGTACAATCAAATCCTCCAATTTATGTTGTGAGATTGTGGAATACTGTTCGCCAGAAGAGACAGCCGTGTGCAATTTGGGCTCTTTGGCCCTTCCAGCGTTTATCAAATCAGTTTCTATTGATAATCTGGATGAAGAAGTCTTGGAATTTGACTTTGAAAAATTACATTCTATAACTAAGGTGTTGACTAGAAACCTCAACAAAGTCATTGATGTCACATTATATCCTGTCGAGAGTACCAAGGTTTCTAACATGAAACATCGTCCAATCGCTTTAGGAGTTCAAGGTTTGGCTGATGTCTTTCTTGAGCTAAGATTGCCATTTTCGTCTGTCGAAGCCAAAAAGCTCAACATTCAAATCTTTGAAACCATTTACCATGCTGCTGTAGAAGCTTCCGTCAAATTAGCTATGGTTGAAGGTCCCTATGATTCCTTTGAAGGTTCGCCTGCCTCAAAGGGCATATTGCAGTTTGATTTATGGGATCACAAGCCTTCTGAACTTTATAATGACTGGGATTCTTTGAAGGAAAGTGTAAAAACCCATGGACTTCGTAATTCTTTATTGGTAGCACCCATGCCTACAGCATCCACTTCACAAATTCTTGGTTACAATGAATGCTTTGAACCTTACACTTCGAATTTGTACACTAGAAGAGTGCTAGCAGGTGAATATCAGGTAGCGAATAAGTACCTCGTTAAGGATTTGATAGACTTGGGATTATGGAATTCAGCTGTAAGAAATAAGATCATTGTGGATAATGGCTCTATCCAGAATATCTCTAGTATACCTCAAGAGTTGAAAGAGTTGTACAAAACTGTCTGGGAGATATCGCAGAAGGTTATCATTGACATGGCTGCTGACAGAGGCAAATTCATTGACCAGCTGCAAAGCATGAATATTCATCTTCAGAACCCTACGTTTGGAAAGCTTACAAGCTGCCACTTTTACGGGTGGCAGAAGGGTTTGAAGACAGGGATGTACTATTTGCGAACGCAAGCTGCGTCTAGAGCAATTCAGTTCACAGTCAACAATGAGGAAATTGAGAATATGCATACAACACCTGGTGCCACCATCAAAAGCTTGCGCCGTAAAAGGTACAAGCAAGTGGACTCAGTTGAAATTCAAGAGGATGTGTCCTTGTCACAAGAGCGCAAGAAAATGAGAACAAATAATCAAGAGCCGTACGTAACTCCTGAATCACAATCTCCGTATGAAACTGGCAGTAGGCTATTTGAAAGAATTGATATCTATGATTCCACTCCAGTTGCCTGTGAGTTAAAAGATGCGGAACACTGCGAAGCTTGTTCTGGTTAAGAACTTGTTTCAATAACTAACCTTGTATATACAATTGCTATAAATGTAAATAGTTATGTGTGATGACAACACTTATGATGAATTATATTATAACCTCTTCCTTTCATTCGTGTGAATTGTTATTGTCTTTAGATTAATATATTACTGTCTGTTTCTTTGGAACTTCCTATTGGCAAACTCGGCCACTTGCGTCATCCCTTCTGCTGTAACAAAGAATTTCTTTTTGATCTTGTCACTCCAAATAAGAACACCGACTTCTGATGCATAATTGGACAAGGTGTCGAACTCTTGTTGGTTAGAGAAGTCTTTGAAAAGATACCCATCAAAGGTTTGTATTCTATCTAATTCCAATTGCCAAAGCTTTATTTGATCTACTACTGTTGGAGGAAGAATTTCCAACTTATGCTGAGCTACATTGCCTTCACCTGATACTTTTGATTGGGGTGCACCTCCAGCAGTGTTGATATTATGGCTTGTATCGAATTCAATCTTTTTGTCCAATTTCTCCTTTGCCAACAACTTCATCTGGGGATGCGCGTGAGTTTCCAAGAACTTGATTATCTGATCGGCGGTAATGCCGTTATACAAGGCACTACGAATGGATTCTCTGGTGATTTGCCCACATACCATATTGGTGAACCTTGACTTTAGATGGACAAAAAGGTTGAGAATAGCTATTTCAAGCGGAGAGTTGGTGTATGCGTACAACTTGAAGTTTGTCTCGATGATTACAGTGCCCTGGTTACCCGTTGGAGTGTCGACCTGTTGTTCTTCACCTCCGTCTGAAGCTCCAAGGGCTTGTTCTATAGCCATAGAAGGTGTTTTCAAGGCTGCTGAGTCTGATGTCAACGTTGTAGCAAGTCTGGTGGGATAGAATCTACCAGAAGAGTCTGTTCGCTGGTAAACAAGCCCATAATCGCGCAAATCCGCCAACATACTCACCTGTGTAGCACTCAAACTCGATACCAAGTAACTCTTTCCAAGCTCTAGCGAACCCAACACAAAGATAAAGTTCAATACATCTACAGGGTCCATATGCAACTCCTGGGTCAAGTTCAAATACTGGAGCAACAACGTCCATATTTGAGCATTGACGTCTTGCAAAAGGAACTGGAAACCAGTATTGGTGATTTTGAGGTTTTGGGGACTATTACCTGGTCCTTCCATTAATCCTCCCAGCTTCAACAATGAAAGTACAGAAGTTGTAGGTGTAGCGGTGGCCTCAGTGCCCACCATGAAATGAAGAATAGTTTCCCATTTGGAGGATGCAAAGTTATCTAAGAACGATATATCTACTCTATGCTTATCTGTGGTTGTACAAAGATTACCAAACGCATTCAGTTGCTGAGAACCGGTCAAGCAGTTGCGAAAATTCTGGCGAAAAGTAGGATTGAGTCGTATATGGTTCCCTCCTCTGTCTTCCTCTATCAAATGCAATGAAGTCAATCGTTTAAGAGAGTCAAACTGCAACTTTTTAGCATGTGGCTTGCACCATCTGTCCAAATCTCGAAGTGCTACCGGTCGATCGTTGAATAACATCGTCATTATATAGAATTTGGCCATGGGTGTTAACAATCTAAAAATAGCTAGACAAGTCGCTGGAGCCTCGTATAACTTAGATTGTACGGGCTGTGGAAGACCCTCGAGGTACTCATTGACCGTAGCCTTGAATAGATTGCTAGACGACATGCCTGTTAATCAAGGATAAAAGAGAAGATAATGAAAAATGGAAACTCATTCATAGAATGTTTAAGTCTCGATACTGTATATTGTAATCTTTAAGTATTTAGTCTACGACGAAGTTGTTTCTACTAAAAACCCTTGCATTAATAGCTTGCTATGAAAGCTCAGATTTGATTCATTCCCAAAGAGTCTTTTAGGCTCCTTAAGAAATTCTGTTAGCTACAAATAAACGAATTCTCGAGACGAGAATGTGAAAAATACTCGAGATTTCAACTGCCCAAATGGGATCAACTTGGTCTGGAAATTTACGTCTAGACCGATACCAAGTAGGACCAACCATTGTAGTTACTTCGCATGGCTGCACCTTCACCTTATTTAAACATTCATGAAGTTGTGGATACGATGTAGTATCAATATCGTAACACTCTTGACATTTTACGACATTTGGATTTGGATTGGATTTCCAACATATATTGATTGAATATGCGTGACTTACAACATGTGATGAATACGGAACCTCTTCTTATGGTCGGTTTGAAAGATGTAGGAAAAGTACTAAAGAAGCTTATATAGTTAGAAGTGGAAAGTTGTGCTTTGGGTCGAAACTAGTTGCGAATTAATTTGTGAAGCTACTTTTCGAATACTTGGTTGCGAAAAATATGCGGATTGCAAAATTATGTGATTTTATTATTTCCTGGGAGAATACCCAAAAGACTTCATAACCAAATTGAAATTTAATTCAAAAAGATAAGAATGGGTGGAATACAATGCTGTTGGATGTAGATAAAGCTCATGTTTAAGATTTGAATGAATGAGACCGTGACATTAAATATTGAAGAATTTGTTTTTTTAAGCCCGAAGAGTCGTTCAATGACTTCCGCTAGTTCACTTCATGAATGTGAAAGTTTTCCAGTTTAATAAAAAAGGGAAAATCTATAAATAAGATAAAAAACACTTCTAATCCTATGGTTGCCTCCTTATATAATGCATAAATATGAATAATTTGTTCTCCATCTGATTTTAGGTATTCCTCTGAGCATTGTATGACAGAAAACACTGCAAAGACCACGTAGAATTACAATTGTAACGAATTATTGTATCAACATAATTTCATCTTGAAGCAATCATTCATATGTTCTCTACTTCCTCTATCTTTTTTTTGTAATGTTCTGAACATATTTATCATATCTACAGATGTACGGGTTAGGTCTTCGCTTTTATGTAATTTTTCGGCCAAGCTGACGTAATACACATACATGAAAAATTATGTGAAGAGCAGTTTCTGAAAACAAGATCCGCTTGCTTATTAAGCACAACTTAAGTTTTCTTTTTCATAAGCAAGCAAGAACTCGTTGCAGACATGGCCCCCAAAAGAAAGGCAGTCAAGCTCGAGGCCGAGTCGGACGAAGCTTTTCAGGAGTTATTCCAGCCGGAGTACAGGGGGAAGAAATTGACCGATGAGATCAACACTGCGGAAGACAAGTGGAACCTATTACCAGCATTTTTGAAAGTGAAGGGATTGGTCAAGCAGCATTTGGATTCATTCAACTACTTTGTAGATGTGGACTTGAAAAAGATCATTAGGGCAAACGAATTGGTGCTTTCTGACGTTGACCCCGAGTTCTACTTGAAGTACTTGGATATCAGAGTTGGCCACAAGTCTTCTTCAGCTCCTGGAACAAAGGAAGTTATCTTGCCTCCTCACGAATGTCGTTTGCGTGATTTGACATATTCGGCACCGATATACGTTGATGTAGAGTATACCAGAGGTCGCAAGATCATTATGCATAAGGACTTGGAAATCGGTAGAATGCCCGTAATGCTCAGATCTAATAAATGTATCCTAGATGGCATCAACGACAAGCAGATGGCCAAGTTTGACGAGTGTCCATTAGATCCTGGCGGATATTTTGTTGTTAACGGTACAGAAAAAGTCATCTTAGTCCAAGAACAATTGTCGAAGAACAGAATCATTGTGGAAGCTGATGAGAAAAAGGGTATAGTGCAGGCTTCAGTCACTTCGTCTACCCACGAACGTAAGTCCAAAACTTATGTGATCACCAAAAATGACAAGATTTACTTGAAGCACAACTCTATCTCTGAAGATATTCCAATCGTCATCGTACTCAAGGCTGCTGGGATTACTTCTGACTTGGAAATCTTACAATTGGTATGTGGTTCTGATCCGCAATACCAGGACTTGTTTGTTGTTAACTTCGAAGAAGCAGCAAAGTTGGAAGTTTTCACTCAACAGCAGGCTTTGAATTACGTAGGCAAGAGAGTTAAGACCATCAGAAGAGCCGGTGCCGCTAAGTTGTCTGTTTTGCAAGAGGGTATTGAAGCCATTGCTACCACGGTTATTGCTCATATAACTGTATCCGATTTACAGTTTCGTGAGAAGGCTTTGTACATCGCTACAATGGCCAGAAGGGTGGTTATGACAATGCACAACCCCAAGATGGTTGACGACAGAGACTATGTCGGTAACAAGAGATTGGAGTTAGCAGGTCAGTTAATGTCTTTGTTATTTGAAGATTTGTTCAAGAAATTCAACTCTGATTTCAAGGCTAACATCGACAAGATCTTGAAGAAGCCCAGTAGAACATCCGAGTTTGATGCCTTGCTTTCGATTAACATCCACTCCAACAACATCACCATGGGATTAAACAGAGCCATTTCCACCGGTAACTGGTCATTGAAACGTTTCAAGATGGAAAGAGCTGGGGTTACACATGTCTTATCTCGTTTGTCGTATATCTCTGCATTAGGTATGATGACACGTATATCATCTCAATTTGAAAAGTCCAGAAAGGTTTCAGGTCCCAGAGCGTTGCAACCTTCCCAGTTTGGGATGTTGTGTACTTCTGATACGCCAGAAGGTGAAGCCTGTGGTTTGGTTAAGAACTTAGCCTTGATGACGCACATCACCACAGATGATGAGGAGGCACCTATCAGAAAGTTGTGTTACGTCTTAGGTTGTGAAAACATCTTAGGAATTGACTCGGCTACATTGCATTCTCAAGGTAACTTTGGTATATATCTTAACGGTACCTTGATAGGAACATCCAGGTTCCCTTCTAAGTTTGTGACCGACTTCCGTAGATTGAGAAGAACGGGCAAGATCTCGGAGTTTGTTTCCATCTACACTAACACTCATCAAACTGCTGTTCATATAGCTACTGATGGGGGAAGAATCTGTCGTCCCTTGATAATTGTCAAGAACAATGAGCCCATGGTGAAGGCTGAACATTTGCTCAAATTGAGACAAGGTGAATGGGCTTTTGATGACTTTTTGTCTCACGGGTTAGTCGAGTATCTTGATGTTAACGAAGAAAACGACTCATTAATTGCATTATACGAAAAGGACTTAGATCCTTCTCAGCCCGTAACCCATTTGGAAATCGAGCCCTTCACAGTGTTAGGCGCTGTGGCTGGTTTGATTCCATATCCACACCATAACCAGTCACCCAGAAACACGTATCAATGTGCGATGGGTAAACAAGCTATAGGGGCAATTGCTTACAACCAGTTCAGGAGAATCGACACCTTGTTATACTTCATGGTTTACCCACAACAACCCATGGTCAAGACCAAGACCATCGAGTTGATCGATTACGACAAGTTGCCGGCAGGTCAAAACGCTACGGTGGCTGTGATGTCTTATTCTGGGTACGATATCGAAGATGCGTTGGTGTTGAACAAATCTTCCATCGATAGAGGCTTCGGACGTTGTCAGGTCGTTCGTAAAAACACCATACAATTGAAGAGATACCCCAATCATACTAAGGATATTGTTTCTGGTATGAGAGTTGACGAAGACGGCGAGCCAATTTTCCCCCATAAGGCTTTGGGACCTGATGGATTAGGTGAAATCGGCGCCAGGGTGGAAAATGGCCAAGTTTACGCCAATAAGTTTGTTCCTACTAATGCTGGAGAGTCTGTCTTAGGCCATAATGAACAAATGGCTGGTGCTGAGTCTCATCGTGAAGCTGCAGCTTACTATAAGGGCCCAGAGCCTTCGTACGTAGACCAGGTGATGATGTCTGTCAGTGACAATGACCAGGCATTGATCAAGGTATTGTTACGACAGACCAGAAGACCAGAATTAGGTGATAAGTTTTCGTCTAGACATGGTCAAAAAGGTGTTTGTGGTATCATTGTTCAACAGGAAGATTTGCCCTTCAACGACGATGGTATTTCTCCCGATATCATTATGAACCCACATGGTTTCCCATCGCGTATGACGGTGGGCAAGATGATCGAGTTAATCTCAGGAAAGGCTGGTGTATTAAACGGTTCTCTCGAGTACGGTACTTGTTTTGGAGGATCCAAACTTGAGGACATGTCCAAAATCCTCGTAGAAAAGGGTTTTTCGTACTCGGGTAAGGACATGTTGTATTCGGGTATTACTGGTGAATGTTTACAGGCCTACATTTTCTTTGGTCCTATTTACTATCAGAAGTTGAAGCATATGGTACTTGACAAGATGCATGCTAGAGCCAGAGGGCCAAGGGCAGTATTAACCAGACAGCCCACAGAAGGTAGATCCAGAGACGGTGGCTTGAGATTGGGAGAAATGGAGAGAGACTGTGTTATTGCCTACGGTGCATCTCAGTTGTTGTTGGAACGTTTGATGATTTCCTCTGATGCGTTCGAGGTCGATGTATGTAACAAGTGTGGATTGATGGGTTACAACTCGTGGTGTACCACCTGTAAGAGTTTCGAACATGTGATCAAGATGACGATTCCATACGCAGCCAAGTTGTTGTTCCAGGAGTTGTTGTCAATGAACATCGCACCACGGTTGAAGCTTGGGGATGTGTTCTAGAGCATTTAATCAATGTATAATAGTATTAGAGTCAAATACCATCGTAAATAGTATTAGAGAAATGGTGTTAAGTTATTCAATTGTAGCTCATAACATGATAATAAAATTAATTGTAGTTAAATGAAGAGGATTACAGATTTTATCGATGCTGCTACACATTTCCTACTCGAGTAAATTACCAATTCTGGAATATAGTTCCAGGTCTAATGAAGATATTCATAGTCGCATAGAAAGTAATAATACACGAGTAAAGCACCATATTCAAAACCAGATTTTAGAATGTTTGTTCGGTATAGTAGATAAAGAAACGAGCCCAGATTTCGCACCCATCACACGATTAAAGAGTCACGTGAGCAAGGAGACATCATCATTTAATACAATAATGGAATGATGATGAAGACTTCTTTCAAGAGTAGAACTTTCCTCAACATCCTTCTAAAAGTCTCGATACTTCGCTAACTACATCTTCTAAGATGATGCTCCATGTCCAGCGGCAGCAGCGGCAGCGCACGAGATCAGTTCTCCAGCCACAGTTGTTCTTGATGTTCGCAGCCGTACTCGTGATGTTTTACTGTGTGGATCATTTCACGAAGGGCCAGCTTGACTTCGAAGATGCGCTTTTTTTGACCCGAAACTCGTTCAAGGAGCTCAAGGACACGTATATGCCACGGGGAATACACGTACGCCACGACGGTTTTGTCAATCAGACGTCGTCTACGATATTTAACGTCGATCTAGACTACCCGTTGAACAGTGTGGTGAATTCTTTCTTCCCTATCGATGCTCTCATAGCTTTTAACACAACCAACACTACAAACAGCGTAGAAACTATTGGTGACGAGTCACTTTTAAGTGAGCAGGTATATCCAGAAAGTGAAGATGACAACATTAACAAAAATGATACTGGTATCAGCCGTCATGAGATCACCGCCCGGTACGCTTCGTTTCTGCCAATTCTCAACTACCACATGAGAAAGCAGTACAGAATTCTTCCTACAAATGGCTGTAACAAGCTGGATCTAAACCTCAGCCATAAGCAGTACAAGAATAAAATACTAATCGTTTTGCGCGGCGATTGCACGTTTGTAGACAAGGTGTCCAACATCTTGAACCTGGGCCTAGACCCAGCAGCCGTCATCGTCGCTAACGACGAGCCATACAGAGGTTTGGTGACTATGTTTCTGGCCAATTTCAATCAAGATGGTCTGCTCAGAGTTCCGATCATGTTCATTACTAATGAAGATTATCATGTATTGAAAAAGTTGTCTCTAAAGGATGTGCCTGATATTACTTTGGATCTCAGCACGGCTTCGATAGGGAGCTGGTTCAGCATTATCGCCTCTATGGTGTTGTCACCCCCTCTCCTAATCATCATATTCTACTCCATCATCATCTGTGGGCAGAAGTTAAAGCGTAGACAAGCCAACATCCGTAATGCTAAGCTTGTGAGAGAACTCCCTGTTTACATATACAATGGTAGCCATCTTATCCATGCTAAGTATTTAAACACGTATTTGAAGGTAACTGGACAGAGCCAAAGTCAGGGTAAGAGTCAAAATCACAATCAAAACCTGAATCAGAATAAGAATCAGAATAATAGCCAGAACATTAGTCTGACAATCTCTGTCAAAGATGTTCCAGAAGTTTCTAACTTTTCTGGTTCGCGGAGACAGTCTCCATCGTCTTCGTTTACTTCGCTCAATCGCATTCTCGTGAACGGCATAGATATTCGTGCCTCTGCCAACTCCCTCCATATTTTGACAGCTCCTGAAAACTTCTATCCAGCCTACAAATGCTCTATCTGTCTTGAAAAGTATTCTCCGCTCAAATCGCGGGTTCTTGTATTAGATTGTAAGCATATCTACCACGAGCGGTGTTTGTCCAACTGGTTGATCAACTTCAGAAGAAGTTGTCCCTTGTGTAATGTCATGATAAACCCGTCTACGGAGCCGTACCTTCTTGCTGGACAAGATAGTTCATCTTCCGACTACGGCAGCATGGATGAAATCGACTTGGAGGCGCAGTCTAATCCTCCTCTCTCATCCGAAGGAGGTATAGAGTTCCTCACCGATTCGTTTTCACAAGACGAAAGCGAAGAGGAAGAACTTTACAACGACTTTGTCGCTCCAAGTACTAGCTCCTCACCACGAGTTGCGGATTCTGGAAATAATCACAGTGATACTATCAGTGACGCCATCGGTGGTGCCGTTGACGGTAATGCTGCTGTAGATGTACCACTGTCTGAATCGTATTCACCAGAAAACCCGCTTTCTACTACGGCTTTAGAATCGGGCAAACTAGACGACTCAGTTTCTCTCAGAACATATGCAACTGCCAGTACAGGACCTCGTAAGTATTTTTCGAGACCGCTGCAGATTTTGAGCCAGTTCTCATCTACTACTGACGAAAATGAAGGTAAGCTTCTCAGCAGCCTTAGCATCAGCATAGACTCCGGCGAGTTTGTTAATGAGAATAGCAAAGTTAGCAAGAGCAAGGGCCATAAAGTTGACAGCTTTGTTTCTCCACCAGAATCTAAAAATGATACCGATGCAGGTGCATCGGAGATATCGAGGATCAACAAAGAATGAAGTTCGTGATAAGGATACGGGCGCACACAGGTGCGTTTGATCCGGAAATCAACGGTGTATGGGCGAAGTAGGAACAGCCGTTACGGCTGCGACAAATGTTGGTTCTGAGTGAGGAGTTTCAATTCGTGTATATTATGGGTTAGAGTAGGATAGTGAATGCAATGGTGGAGATTAGCAAGTACATATAGACAATAGTAAGAAGAAGAAGAAGAAGAAGAAGAAGAAGAAAAAGAAAAAGAAGAAAAAGAGTAATGGCAGTGAGATACAGTATAAAAATTTGAATAGAATGATTATTTGATATCAAAGCTAGGAAACTGCGGGCTTTGATTGTAATAGGGGGAAAAATAGGAGAAGGTTAGATTGCCACTACTAAGTGGTGCTCTATCCTTTTCAATACAATCGAGATCCACCATCTCCTTTCCATACAGGTCCTCCATTCCCCAATTCGAGCTCAACCACCATTCATATTCCTTCTAGAAGCCTTCTATTTTATTGTGATTCACTTTTCTTCCGCTCTTCAACGTCTT
>JAJMAP010000050.1:0-17646 GCA_030572695.1 Scheffersomyces illinoinensis | reverse complement strand
TTCTTTACCTCCTCCCTCTTCAAAAAAAATTGTGCACCCAAAAAAAGTTGGGTATAGCTGCCGGCTCCGTCCGGGTGCACTGGCATAAGCGACCCGGAAGGCACAGGAATGCCCCACAAATGGTTCCGCTATTGTTATCACGTGATGCGTCGGACCCAACCATGTCAATTTTTTTGACTAACCCTAACCAGGCCACAACATGATTGGGAGTTTTTCTCCGGAGTTTTTGCAGAGCCTAATATCTTCGAATTACAGTCAGGGCAGCGACCTACGATGTATTCCACGAATCATCAGGAACAGGATATGAAGCCCGGCATTGACCGGGACAGTGCTGACCATAGCAATGTGAATTCTCATGAATCTCGGGACCAGAGTGATATTGGTACAAACACCAATAATAGAAATATTAATACCGACATCAATAACGACAACAACAATAGCAATAGCAATAGCAATAGTAGTATCAATAGTAACAATAACAACGGTCATAATAGTCATATTGCTAGTAATAGCAGTAATACTATCGCCAATAGCAACGATACTAATAATAAAATTGTTCATGCCGGTAATAGCCTTAATACTACCAACTCAAATAACAACGATATTCCTAGCAACACTCATTCAGACCCCATTGCCTATGCAGCTGTAGATTTCAAGTCTGACTCCATCGATAGTAACACCAGCACCACAAACAGCACGAACTACAATCAAAGTAACCCTCAAACACATTCTCATTCCAGCACTAATAACAATAGCACTAATAATCGCATTCCTACCGCTCTTTCTACGACTGCGCTGTCATCTCCTGAGCCATCGGGATCATCTTCTTTGAAGAAACGTAAGAAGAAAGTAGAAATTGCCTGCGTCTATTGTCGTAGGTCTCATATGATCTGTGACGATTCTAGGCCCTGTCAACGTTGTATCAAAAGAGGCATTGGTCATTTGTGCTACGACGAGCCTTCCAATTCTCGTCAACGTAAAAAGGCTGCTGCTCTCCGTAAATCCACCAGCGATAGCTCCGCTCCGATATCGTTATCGACAGAAAGAACTTCATTTCCCTCCGTATCATCGTCTCTGCCGGTTGTACCTGTTCCCGTAACCTTAGAACAACAGCTTCAAAGCCAGCTTCAAGGTCCACTAGACAAAGATCTGCTTTCGTCACCAAATCCTGGCAGCGGTATTACCAATTCTGGAGCTGGGTCTATTACTAATACGAGTACGACTAGTAATTCCGGACCTGGTTCAAAAGCTCCGCAGCCTCTTCCAGGTCCGCCTATTCAATCTGTAAACAGCCAGCTTCAGCTTCATAAGCCGCACACGTCACTTTCAAGCTCGGTCTTGTCACAAACATTACCGTATAACCAAGAGCCTTTCTTCTATTCTGAGCACGCCGGAAGTGAGTTCAGTTCTCTTAACGATTTCCTTCTGATGATTGACGATCCTGAGCTTGTTAATGGAGCTCTCAACGACGATCCTACTGCTGGTGACCCGATGCTAGCGTTCCAGACTGCTGGCAATTTCGACTCTACTGGCGCTAACACTGCTGCTGGAGGAGCCACAGTCACTGCCAGCAACTCAGCAACTAACCTCAACAATATTCTCTCCTTTTCACCAAACCCATCTTTGTTCCAAAGTACATTTCAGAATGACACCCATCAAATCAACCAACAACAGCAGCAGCAGCAACAACAATTAAATCAGCAGCTACAAGAACAGCAACCACAGCATCAATTTAATAGCAGCAATAGTAGTAACCAGTTCTTAAAGCCTCTGCCTCTTGTTCCAATCCAGTCTGGCCAGATGACAGTTCCATCCAGTGGAAGTAACACTAATGGAAACCAGCTGGAGCACCAACCTGTAATATCAGATTCTGCTAGAGATAAGTTCTTCTTGACAGCAGCTGATCCAACTACAGAAATCTCGCCAGAAGAAAGATTAAAGCAGGTGATTAAAGCAAAGTTGGAAGCTGGTTTGCTACAGCCCTACAACTATGCAAAGGGCTATGCTCGATTACAGAGTTATATGGACAATTACATGAACATCTCGAGCAGACAAAGAATCCTAAAGCCGTTGTCGATTTTCCGTCCTGCTTTCAGGGCCATTGCCAGAACTTTGAAGGATGTAGATTTGGTACTTGTAGAGGAGAACTTTGAGCGTATGTTGTTAGACTACGATCGTGTATTCACATCCATGGCTATACCAGCTTGCCTCTGGAGACGTACAGGAGAAATATATCGTGGAAACAAAGAGTTTGCCTCGTTGGTTGGCGTCATGACAGACGATCTCAAAGACGGTAAGCTCGCAATCTACGAGTTGATGAGTGAAGAAAGTGCCGTCAACTTCTGGGAGAAGTATGGAGCTATTGCCTTTGATAAGGGTCAGAAGGCAGTATTGACGAGTTGTAATTTGAGAACAAGAGACGGGATCAAGAGAAAAAGTTGTTGTTTTAGCTTCACCATCAGACGTGATCGCTACAACATCCCCAGTTGCATAGTAGGAAACTTCATTCCTATTGACCCTTGATTCAACAAATTTTATGCCCTGTATTATTTTCATTATCGTTTTGAGTATTGATATCATTACGGTATTGATTTTCATCATCATATAAGTATTGTTTGCCTACTTGACGTGTCTTTTATTGATTTATTTCTTTAAAATGGCGTTGGTAGCATATTTATTATAATAAATTCTTCTTCCTGTATCAACGATTTAGTTCTTAAATTTTTCTGGTCTATAAATACTAATATTAATGCTACTATATCTATTCCTCGTCTTCTTCCTCAGAGCCATTTTCTTCATCCATGTCTTCCATATCAATGTCCGACTCATCCTCCTGTTCCTTCTTCTTTTGTTCAGCCTTTGCCTTTTCTTCTTCTTCCAACGATTCTCTCATAATTCTCAACTTCTCTTCTTTCAATTGTCTTTGTACAACAACATATTGACCCAATGGGGTCTTTTCCCAGTCGATATCGTTCAAGAAGAGCTGCACTTCGATCTTGTTGGAAGGTCCATATTCTACGTTAGATCTCTTTCCCGTGACAAACTTAGCATTGGCATTCAACTTTTCAATCAACTGCTGCAACTGCTTGTTGAACTTCGTGTTTCTGGACTTCTTGACAAATCTTCTTAACAACAACACAGCTGGAGTAACTAATTCTGGGAATGCAATACTTTTGGCATATAAGCCAAAGAAGTCGCCAGTGAGTTCAATGAATTGTTCGCACAAACCATCCTGGTAGATTCTGGTACCAAGGTAAGCTTGGTTGACCTTGATGTTGTGTTCGAAATCAACCGCTTGCAAAGATGAGCCCTTAGGAGGCTTGGAGAAGGCAGTTGACGTCAAAATTTCCGATATCAATGGGAAAATTGGAATGAACACTCCGGTGGACTGTGAGATTCTAAGCAATGCTCTTATCAAATAGAACCTTAAAGGAAAGAATTGTGCGGTGGGAATCAATCTAATAGCACCCAAAGTGACCTGTACCAATGGGTATATCAACTGTCTCAAGGGTGATTCCTTTGACTTGTGATTTCTTAATTCCTTTTCTGGGTTACAGTGTTGAGAGATAACTCTAGACCAGAAGTCCAACGAATGACAGTATTGCCAGTTATATATAGACTTGAATCCCTCCTTGGCATTGGAAGTAGCGTTAATACTATTTCTTAAATGAATAGCCAACTGTCTTACGCTTTCAAATCCCACTTGGTATGACAAGTTTTCATCCAAGCCATACAACTCGGCAGCCGAGTTCTTGCAAAAGTTGATCTGAGGCATAGTGTGGATATTCGTTTTACGGCAATTCTGCAACAACGAAGCGTAAGTCAATGTTAAGATTGTTTCCAACACGGACTTTGGGAATTCCTTAGCAACATTGTTTAAGAAAGCAAAAGTAGCGATCTGGGTGTCGATCTCAGTAGTAGTAGACCACACATTGACTACACTCGAAAGCATCTGCTTCAACAACCTCCTATGCGACAAGTAGTAAGGGAAGATTTCCTGAATAGAAGCCAATACTAAGGCAGCAGTCTCGGTGTTGGTGATATCCTTCAACAATGTGATCAAAGAACCAGCATGAGATTTCAAAATTTTTGAGATCTGAGACACGTTAGGATTCTTTTGAGGAATTGTTCTGACTCCCTGGGCGCTGACTTTGTACTTGACTAATTTCTGGATAGCTATAGGGGTCTTTTTTAAGACAAGCAACATCAACTCGGTGAAAGCCTTAGGATCAGTAACTGAGTACTTGTAGTCTTCATCATCTGCATTGTTAATGTTCACTGCTGCCTTGAAAGCGATAATGATATTTCTTAGAGTTTTCACGGTAGGCTTGTCAAGTTGCTTGTTCCATGACTTCACCAAGTCCAAGGTGATTTCAGTCTTGTTTTCTTCTACGTCCTTCGCCTTCTTTGACTTCTTTGAGTTATCCCCCTCTTCCTCGTCCTCTTCTTCCTCTTCTTCCACTTCTTCGTCATCACTAATTGCATCTAACGGGTTTACACCTTCGAAGTCAAGCAAAGCTCCATCATTCTCTTTCAAATACTTGTAGAAGTCAGGATCGTTTTCGGCCAAAGATTTCATGTTCTCTTTCATGGCTTCTTCATCTTGTTCTTCTTCAGAAGACTCATCCTCTTCCTCTTCTTCTTCTACTCTCTTCTTCTTCGATTTCTTTTCCTTGGGGACTTCAAATCCGCCTTCGAAGAAGTCTTCCACTGACATATCTTCAAACACTTCCTTGGCTTTTCCGTTGGCACGGACTGGTCCAGTTGGTTCTCCAGCCTCATCTCTCGATGGCTTCTTTTTTCTGTCTCCGAGCTTCTTCTTGTGTTTCTGCACTTCTCTCCTGTGCTCAATCGTATGTTTCAAGTGCTTATTCTGAAACTTTTTGGTCAGCTTCGACGTCTTGGTCATGGCTGTTGGCGTTTGTTGTAGATCTGGAAGCTGTAGCAAAATTGATTTTAGAGAGAGAATATTTAGGACTGAAAAATTCCTAAATTTTTGGCGATGAGACAAATTCTTGGTTTTGTGTAATTTAATGCAGAGCCTCTATTAAAGCTAGCAGCAGTATAGAGCAAGGATCTCTAATGCACACCTATCAAATACAAGAATAGAAATACAATTTTGCTCTATACGTATCCATCTCATCGCTATGTGTAGACTTGATACGTAACTGGATTTCACTATTCCCAAATAACGAACTTAGCATAGTAACTCTTTTTCGCTACTTTATTTCACGAAAGTACTTCGTGTAATGTTTAACTATCTCTACTCTCTATCTATACAACTCGTCGAATTTGCCCATAAATGCATCCCTCAACCAGTGAAGCAACTTGTCAAACACTATTGAATTTGCATTGTGGTAGTAGATTCCATGGTCGCTGTCAGGGAAGAAATGGACATCATAGTTCTCAACTTCTCCAAGATTGAACTTGTCAAGTAGCCAGAGCAGATTCTGAAGGTGAACGTTGTCATCGGATGTTCCATGCATTAGCAAGAACCTCTTCAACGACTTGAAATTCTTGTAATCGCTGATTCGGCCGTGCTTCTCGTAGTTTCCATTGGCTTTTGGTGAGTTCATGTACCTTTCAGTATACACCGAGTCATAGAATAGCCAATTTGTAACAGGTGCTACTGCCATACCATATTTAAAGGTCTTTCCACGGTCAAACTCTAATGTCTTCAAGGAAGTGAAGCCACCATACGACCAGCCCCATATGGCAGTTCTGGACTGGTCGATAAACTTCTTGTTTACGTTTATATACTCTGAAGTTATAGTTGTGATATCTCTGGGTTCCCAATAGCCTAGTCTATTCTTAGCGGTGCTACTGAATTTCCAGCCTTGCCCACCAGTACCTCTAGGATCTATGACTAACACCAAGGCATCCAACGAAGCGCTGGCAATGTGCTGGAAATCTATGTCAAACGACTTGTCTACAGTTTGAGAGCCAGGACCCCCATAAGCATACACTAGTAAAGGGTACTTTTTAGCCCTTTGTGGATTGAAGTTAGGAGGAAATATTTCCATCACGTTCAACCGAAGTGGGCTACCGTCGTCGTATTTGCCTACCTGAATCGTCTTGTACACTTTTGTAGGTATGTTGGTATCCTTCAAGTTACCTTCAGTAACGTCAAAATGGTTGATGACCTCACTCTTCAAGATAAGTTCGTCCGCGCCATTTCCATTGAAATCTCCAGAAGAAATGAACTCATGAACTTCGGCCATATTCACTAGCCTCTGCCATGGCTGTTTTGGGCCCTTGTAGAACAAGTTCAAATGTTGGCCTGCTTGGTCAAACTCAACTTGGTACAACCCGTCTACTTCGGAGCTTGTGATAGGTATCAATTTGTTGTCATCAGTAGAAAGATCGACAGCATATAGATGAGCATCCATGGAACTTCTTATAGTGGTTAAAAAGTAGACAACGTTAAACTGCTTGTCGTGAACTAATGGAGAGTTAAGTGGAACTTCCCACGTATTGGAGGATGTCAATAATCTGGCATATTCTTTAGATGTGGCTGATTCGAAGAGTGCTATATGAGTGAAACCATTGACCACTACTTTGTCAATGTACAGATTCTCCTTATTGTCATCTGTTTCTAGAATGGCAATTTGCAGAAGTTTATCAACCCATCCTCCATACTCCTGAGTTACATTCATGGAATTGACTTCTATAACTTCTGAGGATACAGCTGGCTGAAATACTTTTTTTTTGAGAATTGCACTTGTTCTGTCAGTGAGCTTCATGAGAAAGTTCTTGCTATCTACCCATGCAGCCTTATACAAGATGAAATCTTCTCCCAAACCATCCTTTATTTTGGTAATTTCTTGCATGGACTTGTCAGAAAGTTTGTAATTAAATAATGACAATATAGGGTTCGAAGTTCCAGGTTTGGGGTACTTAATTGACGTCTTTATAGGATACTGGTTGACATCTTCGAATTTATTTTCCAGCAGTCCTTTGTACTGAATACCTACTTCAGTGCTGTCTTTGATATAGTAGTCCAATTCAAAATCTTGGACAAGCGTATCATTCAAAGAAGCAAACACCAAGTTCTCCTGGTCTGGTGACCACCAAAATAGCTTGTTATCAGCAGCTACTTCTTCTTCATACACCCAATCCAGTTTCCCGTTGAAAATGCTGGCAGATCCTGTATTTGTGATTCTCTGTATCTCGTTCGAGACTACATCTTGCAAGAATATATCATGATTGAAACCAAAAACGACAAAATCACCCTTTGGAGAAAATTCAGCGAAGTGTAGTTTATCCAAGATCTCTTGTTGCAACTGGTCATCATTCTGGAGTTTCTCCAAATTCTGTGGTGGTTGTATCGGTATATACTGTGCTGTTAAAGGATTGTATATCCAGTACAATGAGAAACTCAGGCTCCTCCATTGTTCGAGTTTGTCTGTTACAACTATATGATAGTTGTCTGGATCGTCAATTGGTTTGTGTGGATTCAATATGACATCCACTATGTAGAAGAAATTGTTTCTGTATGCAAATTGGGTACTTTCTATAAAGGGGGCAGAAAAAGCGGTATTCATCTGTCTGATATTGTAACGATTAGAAGCTCTTTCTAAGTAAAATCCTGATCCACGAGGTACTGGAGCTGTATCTTTTGGATACTGTTGTGGTTCTAGCCATTTTATGTTCGTCTTGTATGCTGCGTATTTTGACTTTCTCATCTGCTCTATGGTTAAATTGGCGTATTTAGGGCTGTATTTGTTCAAAGTAATATTTTTACCGCTAACTTCCACGTCTGTTTGCCAGGTTATACTCTTCACGGCTGAAGATAACGACATCTGTGAATACACAAGAAGACCAGCTAGCCATAATAATATAGAAAAGATGCATAGTCCCATGCAAACTCTTTTGATCCACACGTTAGCTCCCTGGTACTTCAGAAAAACAGACTGAAACAAAGGGCTATTGCTGAAATCGTCAATTTCAGTACTATTAAGTGACATGTAAACGTCTATATCGTCAAATATTTGAGATGAATCTGAATGAAGTGAATTTCGTGACTCTGGCTCTTCTTCGACTTCGTTATAGGGGCTAGGTGTTGTGGCCGATTCTGGCGGTGACGACTGTTGCAGCTCCAAGTCTCTCGGCTCTTGGTCAAGTAGTTCGTATTCTTCAATCGGCATATCAAAATTGGTATGTGAAGATGTAATGTTAAATTTCAGATATAAACAAAGTAGTCAGGTTTAATGTTGACGTGATAAAATGCACTTATTGAAGACAGTGTGAAGATTGTTCATTAAGTTGAATGTTCAAAATCCAATGTGTGGTAATGTTATATGTTCGTTTCAATGTTACACTTTTGGATTGTCGAATGTTGAAAATCCAAGCATTCAATATTCATGAACAGTATATCACCTAATTTGGCGTTATGAATTGCAACAAAGTTTGTTAGACTGTTGTGACACTAGTAGACTGGATCTGTATTGTGTTTGTACTGTCTGCACAATTGTGGGATAGTGAGAGAAAATTAGAAGCTCGTCTAACAAGTCTCAGTCACAAAAGATGCACTAGTAAAAATTGTGGAAGGCGTCTAGTATAAGATAACTATTCACGGCAAATCCAAATCTTATATGCTCCTTTCTGTGGAAGAATCGTAAACTCGAAATCAGACTTGCACAATCGGAATGTCCAGGTGGTATATAAACGGCGCACGTGATGCACATCATAGCACACCAAGAGTATGCCCAAGAGATTTGTGAATTGGCGTTGGAAAAGTGGAATATCTCTTCTGCATGATTGAGTGTGTCATGTGAGACCTTAAAGAGTCCATTTGTAAGTTTGTTCTTAAAGGTGTAAACAATTGATCTACTGCTGGGCTGGTTACACTGCTGGAGAGGACCCGTGCAGGTACACTGCATGATAAGTATGGTAACCATTAACGGAAAGAATAGAGATAACAAAGAGAGGACGAAGGAACAAGCAAGGACAAGATGACAAACATTTTCATTGTTACTCATCTGCTGAAGAATGCCTATTCTGAAAAATTAGCACTTTGCACCGAGAATTAGGAATGTGAAAAAGTATTCTGACACAATAAATTTGACTGCGAAATTTGATGCAGATCTACAGATTTATCAAAACCGATAAGAGATATCGCACGCCAAAGAATAAGCAGGGACTAAAATAGATGTATTCAAACCAACACATTTTGATTGAGACCTGGTTGAATATCTGTTAAAAGGCTTCAAGTGTATCGCCAGCCTTCTTTTTAGCATTAATTCCCATAATACGAACAGCGCTCGCAAATCTCTCCATAGTCAAGTACCTAAAATATGAGGAACGTCAGCAAGAAGAAAAACCAACACAATTGATATTAAACTATACCCAGCAAATCCATAAATCACACACAACCAACTTGTGATCGCTCGCCATTCTTGCCTCTTAAGTCTCTCCTCCAGAAGCTGCTGTTCTACCACATGGCACAGAATCCGTGTCGCATGTCGTTTCCCCAGATCGGATATTCCTGACACCTACATACAGAAGCAGATATGGACAAGGAATTTTCAGATTGCAACTGAAAATTAGTTTCACCCTTTCTAAGCCTAAGCACCGTTTCTTCTCCCTTGATTTGATTTTTGTTGGCTCTACACTCCTGGTACACTCAGCCATTACCCTTCCATCTTGTCTTCCTGCTGATGAGCACCCCGACCCAGTTGTATTCACAACTTTTCAATCCCAACACAGTTAGAAATGTCGCATTCTACAAGTCCCTTTTCACAACACCAGTCCACGTCGATTCGCTCCTGTCGGTATTGGTGGCCCAATCTGAAGCCATATTCACTTCCGATACGCAGCTGAACACAGTAGTGGTGTTAAAAGAGCTTTTAGTTCACGGAATTCTTCTTTTGGCTGATGCCATACGCTACGACTATGACTTGGAAAATTCATACACAGCCTCCAACATCCACAACGATTTGACCAAACTAGGAATTCTGAGTCTGGCACTGCTGCTCAAGCAATCATCGTCATTACTGAACGGTGTTTCCAGCTCAGTAACCTCTCGCCGCTCTTCTCAGGTTCCACCATTGCAACCTCTCTCAACTGCTATCGTTGAACTAGATGACGGAGGTGATGATATCACCGAACTCAACGGCTTGACACTGGATAACTCCTCGGCTCAATTGCTCAAAGAGTTTGATGATGGTGATGACATCACCACGTTGAACGGAAATGTCTCCAGCTCTAATGCTAATGGAGGTGTAAATTCAAATGTAAAGTCAGTTTCTTCTAATCTTGAGAACAGAAGACAAAGTGCAGTAAGTGTAGGAAGTATACCTATGGACTCTTCAACGAGTTTGCTTGATTCAGAGAGCCTTTTCGCCGATATTGAGGGCAAGTTACGTGCCGAGTTGATCTCCAACATCTTGAGAATTCTTCAAATCTGGTTCAAAAGCATCCATCAGACAAACGACAAGGTCAAGAAAACGGTCAACAGCTTGGGTAAGTCCATCAGAGTAGATTTGATGACAAAAATCTTCTATTTGCCTGGCTCCAGAGATTCGCTTGACGAATCAACACTCCTGAATATGTTGTACAGGTTGAAGTTCTTTCTTGATAAATCAATAGAAGAGATACAAGTCTCTGAATCGGGCTTGTTCACATACTTGCCTGCCATCAAGGAGTCAGTGTACTTGCTTGGAGATATTGTGGAGACGCTATTCTTGTCTATTGTTCTCCACAAGGAGACGAGCAACGACTATGTTGTCATCAAGAGTCTTATCTATACTTTTTGCAAGGTAGACTTTTCACTGACCTTCGATACCCTTTTAACCGTCACCAACGTCACCAAAGTAGTTTCTCAGCTTGAAAATCAAGTATACAAGTATGAGCCTCCTAAGGTTCGTCTATCAGCCGAGACATTGTTGAAGATCTACACCATAGTTGGAGTTCTCAGTAATATACCAGCATCGCTTCTACCGCTGATAAATGTCTCTTTGTCGTCTGACATCACTAACTTGCTGCATGATACTCCTAATCCGTACGAGCATTTTATCCATACCCTTAAGGTATTTGATAGTCAGCAATATTGTGTAGAGCTTTGCCAGCGTTTGGTGCCGCTCCTTGTTATGCAATTCAACTACTGCTACAACTTCAGACCTGACTTGCTTGAAGAAAAGGTCCAAAGCACTTCTATATTCAGCTGGTTCACCAGTAGTATCTCTAATGACTTGTATTCGAGTTTTGATACCATTCATTATGTGACCAATCTTCTCTCTAATAGCAAACTAAGCTTGATAGGAGAAGAGAAGGATCCATACTTAATAGACTTGCAAAACATTTATGATAAAAAAACAAACCAAAACCAGATCGCAGTCGACTTGGATATCCTCGATATTCCCGAGTTTTTGCCCATAGCATTGTTGATATACACCTATACCACCAATTCCAGCTTTTTGCTTTTTTTCTGCAAACAGAAAAACTGTAATGACCACAAGATAGAAGCTATTAATCCTCAGGAAGATACAGAAGTAGAACTTTTCGAAATCTGGATTTGTTTGTTATCTTATATCTTTCAGTACCAATATCGGTCGGTAAACTTGCAATATGGTGTTCGGCTTTCATTGCAAGTACTTCTCAAGCTTACATCCAGAAATGCACTCATTAAGACTGAAGACAATGGCACAGTTTCTCTTCTTGATAATATCAAACAGTACCAGATCAATGAGTACAAATGGAAGTTGTCGCACCAGAAGTTACCATTCATTCCCAACAATAACGGTAAGCTCGGATTCAAATCGAGTTTATTCTACATTCTAGATGTAGCTCAGAACTTGATCCGATTCAACTTAAATAAGAAATTGAATGTGGTGAACTTTAAAATGGCACTCAATCTTATTTACCAGGTACTAACTGAACTTCACTCTGATATGGATATTGACATAGGGAAGTACCCATGGTATGAGTTTGATAGTACGATTTTCAGTCTCTTGAAGTTCATTAAAAAACAACACCTCATTTCGTCGAAATACTATCTCAGTTTGAATCAGACGGAACTTGTGCTGTCAATGGTGGAAGAGATCTTGTTGATCGTGAACTTCTTGCTTGAAAGACGATTCAACGAAGTAATCCAAGTTTCCGATGAATTAAACGGTGCCAGAACTGCTGGTGCCCATGCATTCATGTCTATCAGCTTCGATTTAATTTACAACATCTTATTACATTATGAAATAGTCAACGATTTCACGGTGGAACACAATTTCCGAAAGTCAAAGAGCTTCCGCAACTTGGACAGATGTCTCACGTTCTTTGAGAATGAGTTCCATCTCACTGAAGAGTCCAAGGTGTCGGACCGGTACGGTAAGCTCGACTTGTTTGACCACGACTTTGACTCGCCTGTGCTTATCGAGAAAATCAATTCGTACACTCTTAACGAAGACTTTCCCAATGGATTTGAAATTCATGAAGAAAAGAAACTTACATCGGCTCTCGAAACTGATATGCCAGCATACACCAATAGAGAAACTTTCAAGTATATAAACCGCGGCTATGAGAATACGTTTATTGCAGAAGGGGAGATGTTAAGAGTGTTTCATTCCATCTTTGCATTGAAAGCTTGAATGAGGAAAATGTCAAGGAACCGTTTCTATATGTAATATATTTATATATAAATTATTCTTCGCAATAGTATTATATAAGATATCTTACAATGCATTATGCATGTGTATCGCCTTATATTATGTAAATTATACCATCTACTTTCCTTCGTGGATACTTCTGAAGAAGTCCATGGCTGTAGTAAAGACCACCAACAATATACCACCACCAGGACCTAATCTCAAGACCTTAGGAATGAAACCTTTGTACAAAGCGCCAAACCCTTCTTCCTTAGCGACAATCACCAATGATGGCCAAGTCCACTTATACTTGGTGGAACCTGCCTGGATTCTGGACTTTACAACATCCATAGGTGTGTTCATGATAGTACCAAAAGTACCACCGATCGTACCACAGGTCAAATCGATCAAAGTCTTTTCAGTCGAGTTCTTGGGCTTAGGCATTACTGACTTCACCTGGTGAATTAATCCGAAATAACCAGCATTCCACATGATGTGTCTCCACAAAGTCGATTCCAAACCCTTGTACAATCCAAGAACACCATTAGTCTTGATGATGTCCTTGACTACTTCACCCATGCCGTTGAACTTGGATGTCTTATCCTGCAACTTAATCTTGACCAATTCAAAAGGCACCACCACAAACGACTCGGTTGCACCAGCAGTGGCTCCGGTCAAGACTGCAAGAGATTGGGTCATTTGAGTGACACCAAACTGCTTTTTGTAGAACTTACCCCATTCGTCGTTGGCAGCAAACTTGGTGGCTCTCTTGGGGGCTTCCATAAGAATAGGTGCGGTAATACCCTTGTACAAACGCGAGAAGCCTTCTTCTCTCACAATTTTCTTCAAACAGTTGATGGTACCGTTGTAAGCATTGGTGGAATCCAACTGCTGTCTAGTCTTGACAACGTCCAAGGGATACATGACCAAGATCTCTGAGACACCGGCAATAGCACCAGAGAGAAATTGGTAAACAAAAGGCAAAGGCTTAGGATCGGACATTGTTGCTGTAGTATGTGAATAAGTGAAAAGGTATCAATTATCTGGTGAAAACTTCGACAGTGAAAAAGTATCGAAAGTCAAGTGTAAATCAAAGGAACAGTGAGGTAAAGCTATGAGACTATCAATATGCAATAGGCTGATAGACAATATCTGGAGGATATAGTGCGATATATGGATATATAGAGTTATATCCTGTTGTATAGTATCAGAAAAGTAGTTCACGAATTAATATGCCCTTCAATTGAAATATCACAGTTGGCTGGTGAAAAATTGGTGGACAACTTACAGGCACCTGAGTCACAAAGCGTGAGAAAAATGTATGGGGAAATGCGGAGCTGCTACTGGTAGATAAGCTACGGTATAGATGCTTCGGTGAGGGTTTTCTAGGAGAAACTGGCACGAAGATATGAAGTGGTAGAAGAAAGAGAGAAAGAAGAGAAAGAAGAGAAAGAAGAGAAAGAAAGGTTTCAAATTGAAAAATCAGACTAACTTTTACCGATCTGTTTTTTTATAATTTGCTAGAGGAATCTGACAGCACCGGCCAACTGGAGATTCGTCGTTTGACTGTTCTTTCTGGTCTCCCCACTTCTCGCGCTATTTTCCGAGACAAGATGTGGCAGTGGGCGGAAATTGGCGCGTCCTGAAGGGTGTCCCCGAGGGGTGCAGATAGCGAGAGAATAGAAAATAGCGAGAAAGTAGCGAGTAATAATTTGAAACACAGTAAGAGATTAGGGAGATATGTGGAGGTCTGCAACTGAATAACGAGAAAAAGGTAGAGAGTAGAAGTGTTAATTGGAATAGTAATTGCCGATTCAAAGCTGCCCTCCTCTTCTCTTTACAGATTGCAGACCAAACTCTACGATTTCTAAACGCCACTATTGACAGCATCATCATTCCTTCTCAATCCCACCATCGTCTCTCATTCCTCTCCTCAATTTTCTCTCTAGATCCTCAGTAGATTTTTCTCACTCCAAAGTCCTCTACCCCTCCAAACGTTATCGTTCAGGTCCAGCCGGCTACTACCGATTCCGACATTTTCCTATGCCCCTCAGCTGAGAACTGGCAACTCTCCAGTTGTGAACGTTACTAGGACTTAAGAGCATACAAATAGCTGGAACTGGTAGACTAACAATTCTGGTAGCGCTGCTTTCTGAGCCATAATTGTTAATATAGCCAAAAAGTCTATGTTCTTCCGTTCTCCAAATCTCTTATTTCATTATTATTAGCAGTCTGACTCGTCTACGCTCACAATTCCGTTTCTTCAAGCCGTTACCGGCCTGACTCAGTCCTAGCGCAATTTCTGCGTCCATCACCTCATTTAACGTACATTTTTCAGTAGTGCAAATCCAGCGAATTTTTCACCAGCAGATGAAACATTTTGCCAGCTACACTAAACAACTCTACACTAAGAAATAAACACAATACAACTCCCAAATAAGTATAAATGGCTGTAGTCGTCTCATCTCCATGACACATCTGATCCAGAAAAGCTCATGTCTATTGGCAAAGCTAGGTAACCAACTTCCTATACTATATTGCTAGCGCTTTAGCCCTAATACTGCATCCGGGTAACCTCAGGGTCTCATCTATAAAACTGAAAAATTCTATCCCAGCACAGCGAAGCAACTGTACATACTTTTCTTCTTCGTGCGGCAGCCAGAACTATTACCGTGTTGCTTGTCTTTTTCAGTTATCCCAACGAGTTGGCGAGCGTCAAGTTCCTGGCGAGAATATCATCCGTTTTCTATATGAAGGCGGAGTAGCGATCATCTTAGCGCCCTTTCATCAGCATCTAATCGGACGGTGTGGATTTATTCATACTTTCTATGGGAGCTGGTGAGGGCTGGTAGATCAGACATTCTCTCGAAGAAGCGTAGATATTGTAGTCCCTTTGCTTATTCTTCAATTGTATATTGACTCATCAATATTGCATCATTTTTCCCCTAGCATATGCCGTTTGTAACAAACCTTCCACTGTAAACTTCTGCTGTACAATATTGAATAGTCTACTTCAGGTGAATGTGATTGTTCAATTTTGTTATCTGCTGTACACCCGACTTGTCTATAACCATCTTCCCCTGCTCACTGCTAAACCGATATTTATAATAAACCCCAAGATAACCGAGTGTTTGGTTCTCTTGTTGAAAACAGAGTCGTCCGCCATCAAGAAGACGATGCTGATGACTCCAAGGAATATTCCTAGCAAGAGACCCAAGAGTAGTTCTTCGTTGCCGTGGATATCATCAAGATCTGCCAGCGGTTGTGGAGGAGCATCTTGTACGGTTGCAGCTGTTTGCGGAGCATTGAACGGCAGATTGTCCCCTGCAGCATTTTCTGCGTTTCCTCCGTTGACAGTAGACTCTATCCACCTTTCTTCGAGTTGATGTATGGCACGCTGGTTGTTTTCTTCTTCTTCTACATCACTAATCTGGTCCCTGGCAGAAGTTCCAAGCAGTCCGGGGCTGTAGATCAGGTAGAACTGACGTCTCAAGTCGTCCACATCTTCCTGCGAAAAGCCCTGCTGGAGCAAACGGTCAAATCCGACAACCTGTGGAGTTGTGCTTACAGTTTGGGGCTTGTCAAGTTTGTTTTCTTCTGCAAGCTGTTCTCTAGTCAATTCTTCACCAATCACACAATGGATGTAGATACGATCTTCAACTGCAATAGAAGGTGGAGAAGATGAAGTGACTGGTGTCAGAGCCGATGACGAACCTATGGCTGGGGAAGTTGCAGAAACCGGAGTCGATGTTGAAGACGATGGTACTGGGGTAGTTGGGGTCCTTATTGAGTTTCTTTCAGTCTCTCTGGATACTTCCTCTCTGTCTTTCTGTAGTTGTCTCATTCTAGGCTCGAACACTTCTGCTCTGAAGTTTGTGTTTTCGTTCAAAACGCGTCCGGAGTAGATTAAACGCAAACGGGAGCTGGCAGCTTGCGGGACGCGTGCCCTTATGACGCTTTTGATCCATTTCACGCTCACAAGCTTATTGACGTCGTCTTTATCGAAGTTGATGGCAAGAGGAATGTCTAGATCCCGCACAGGCTGAGTCGAGGACGAAGTATCGGTGAACCGGATAACTAGGATAAACCGCATTTTATGTATAGATATGCTGGTGGTGTGTAGACTGGAAAATAGAGAGTACTAGTAAGATATGGTTATCGGTTTTATAAGTTGATCCCTGAAGAATTGCCTGGAATTAAAATCATCCTCAAAAGCCCAGACTATGAATATAATCTTCTGGAGTCGCTGTGTGCAGTTCACATTCTTCATGGCTCCAGGATTCTGCTCCTATTCTAGTCTCCACTTTAAAGTAGTAAGAATCGACAATGAAGTAACTTTAGGATTTACTAGTAATAGGTCAGGTACAGTTGTCTGTTGTGTCATCCCTACATTCTTGTTGAACTTTTTTTTTCGCAACCATTGATTGGCAAATTATTTATGACACTTATCAATCGTTTCAACATGATATTCATTTATTGACGAGAAACCCACAAACTCAGGGTTTGCCCTTCTGAAGCATGATTTATCATTTTCTTCCGCATATTCCCATGCAATTATATTACTTCCACTCGTGTTTAAGTTGCTTTGTAAATTCCATTTGTTCGTATTCTAGTCTTCTGTTCTTCTTTTTCCTTTACCATATTACTCTCGGGTACAAACCTACTTTTCATTCATACGAAGTGATAATATACTCAATCTCGTATTCGCAAGTTCATTTCTTTACTCATATATCAGTTGCCACCGTACAAGCTATCATGACATAGACTTCGTATTTTCCGTCACTGCTGAATTCTCGAAAGAGCTTTCTGCCTCACATATTCGCAGCTGGCATACGCACCAATAATAGATTTCGCTGCATTTTTGCCCGTGCCAGCGCCTTTGGCCCTAACATCCGAATCCAGCCTAGTTTGTGCCAAAATTTCACAACCATTGTTTTTGCCTTTGCCTTTGCTACTGATAAATAAACCAATAAATTTGCCATCTTGAGCAAACCTAGACCGTTATAAAGTCTCTTCAAAACCTTCAATTCACTTTTTGCACATCTTCACCTTCCCACCTCAACTTCAG
>JAJMAP010000049.1:0-74871 GCA_030572695.1 Scheffersomyces illinoinensis | reverse complement strand
GGTCGTGTTGACAGAAGACACAGTCGTAGATCTGGTCAATGTGCTCATGAGCGAGTTGCTTTCAAAGTCTGACGATGGTGATGTCGTTCTCGACAAACCTGAAGACGAAGGCGAGTCGATATCTTCATCGTCGTCATCTTCGAAGTCAATATCCAAATCAGAGTCTTCTACTGTGTCTAATTTTTCAAAGTCCTTGTAGTGGTTGAACTTTCTGTGGGTCTTTTTCTTCTTCATATTAACAGGATTCTTTGTAGAAGAAGCTGTTGTTGTAATGGCATCGAACTTGATGAACGACTCAAAGTCGTCTATCTCCGATGTCTTCCCGGTTGGAGTAGCAGAGGGTGTAGTCTGGGCTGTAGAAAGATCCGAGGGCTCGTGCTCAAGCTCGAAATCATCTTCAAGCTGTTGGTGTGTTACCAACTCGTTGAAAGAACGCTTATGGACGTTTTTGTCTAAATCATCAGGTTCCTCGATTGGGCCTTCATTGTTCAACACCATTTCCTTCAAGTGCTTGTAGTCGTGAATGAGCGACAAAAGATGTGATTTTAGTGATAGGTTTTCGGCATCAATAACCCGGACGTTCTTGGAAAGTGACGATATTATCATTGCTGGTGTTGGAGCTGTAGTCTTGGACAGCGTGGGTGGAAATTTCAGAGCAGGATGCGAAGGGGTGGCAGCAATACCATTACTATTACTGTTGATATTATTACCATGCAATTCAGATGGCGATCTCGATTGCGAGCCGTGAGAGTTTGAGTGAGAATAAGTTTGAGAAGCTTGCGAGGCTTGGGTATGTATCGGTACCGCGCTGCGAGTCAATGTAGATTGTGGGAGCTTTACTGTTGAAGACTGGAGACTTTGTTTTCTGATACTGGAAGGAGCTGAAGGAGAAGAAGCAGGCATTTCAGGGTTGGGGCCCGAAGATGTCGAAAGCTCGGAAGTGCAGGACTTCTTGACATACTTCTTTCTTCTCTCTACAGGCCCATCGGCTTTAGGTAACGAAACAGGCTTACGGCCCGGTTTAGGTCTGGGAGGTAGCACCCATTGCTTGGATGTGCGGACTACGATGGGTGTGCTAGGGTTGGTGGAGATGTGGGCCGAAGCGGCACTGGGTCCCAAGTTGGACTGGGGATTAGCTGGAGAGATCGTTAGTATGGTGCTGAAAAGGATGCGACATTTCAAGGCAAATTGAAATTAGAGATGGACTGGCACTGAGCAGTTGACAGGCAGAGAAGTCGAAGCATTTCCACCCATCTAGACGATTGAGGAGAAATCGCTGGCTCCATGTGCCCAGGACTACTTCAATTGTCTTTCTCAGCCAAACCTGCTATCTTCTTGTTCCATTCTGAATCTCATTGAAAACTGAAAAATGCTTGAAATCTGAAAATTCTCGGGGAAGACCTGATCGGGCCGTCTAACTTACTGTACATGGTTCAAAGGGCCGGGTAGTGGATGTGGACGTTTCCAGAAGCTAGTTGTTCATAATAGTTGGAAATTCACCACAACGTCTACAAATCTGTAATGCAAACAATTCTAAACTTTTTCAAATGGAACTCAGATGGGTCAAGTTGGTTTGTATATATATTCGGAAGTCGAATGCGAAAAAGGTTTCCCTTGCTCCAGTAGCCAGAGAAGAACAAAAAAAAATAATCCTGTGTCTGGAACGGACAGGATCGGGTGCGTGGCATGTCTTAGTAACTTGTGTCTGGCCATTGGCTGGTCTCTCATAATCAGACAGACATTTATTGCCCAATGAGGCAGGTGCGGGAATTGTTTGGCGTGCGATGGATGTCTTGCGTCTGTGTCCGATGGTCCAGAGGTACAACCTGTCAGTTTCTGTCCGGCTTTGTATGGGTGTTGATTCACAATCATCCTGCTAGTGAAGGCCCGTGCTTTAGATTCTCACCCCCTGCTACACGGACGTAATCGAATAAATCAACAGAATCTTTCATAAATGGGCTCTTACGCCTAACTCCTTCGTACCTCCACTGATGCTTTACTAGACAAACCTGGCATTGGCTCAAAGAGCCAATTGCCTACAAATACTGCAAGTGCCGCCAACCCAAGCCGACTATCGTTATTTTTGTTGTGTTGTCCTACCTCACCTGTTTCCTCTTGACATTGGGAACTCTTACTCTAATTCCAATTCCTCATCTCACACGGAGCTGCTCGAGAATAATTACTTTCACTTTGTTAATTTATTTTTTGCCCTCCCTGGCTTGTTATTCGGAATCTCTGGCTTCTTCATCGCGCTAGTCAACTTTTCTATGTTGTCGATTTAGACTAGTCTTGCATAATGAATCCTGTATTACATCTTTAATCTCCCCTGTAAAACTACCGTCCAATTTAGAGATAATTAGATAACATTCGGCCAACATCAAAGCCGACACGAACACAGACGCTCGTTTAGGAATGTCTTTGTCTACAGTGTTCTCGTGGTCCGTCGCGTACGTCGCCTACAAGTTGATAATGGTGAATTCATACATAATCTCAAATTTGCTAGATTATCCCGCTTGCAGACACTTTTTGCTCGTGTCTTGATCCTTGGTCATATATCCCTATAATGTTGATGGCCATATTTTCTGCCTTTTTCGTATTTCCAATTCGCAGGTCTGATCCTTTCGTGGGGGTAGCTCATCTCATCTCTCCTTTGTTCACGTGTGATGTTCCCTAATTTCTCTGGTTGTTGCACTTCTCAAAACACAACAGTTTGTGTAAATATGACCGCGGTATTAGCTGCCAGAGGATGTACGTATTGCATGCGTCCTATGACTCCTTTAGCGTTGTATTCTGCCGAAGGCGCCTGGATATACTTGCGTGTTGGACGAAATTGATTTTTTTCTCTCAACATTAATTAAATGGTTGTGAAAAATTTCCCTGCTATCACTAACAAAATGTTCCTGGCTTGATACTCCATTGACCACCAATACACTGGGCAAACACACCAAGATTTTTCCATGTTGCCATAGTACTCCCGGATGCAGCTACACGTAACCGTTTAACCTTGGAACCGTCCCCGGCAGTCGGTAATTCAAGCTCTCCTAATATGGTAGTAGCTAAATTCACCTCCAGGTTATGCTCTGCGGTAATAATATTCGTCGCGCTACACTTAATGGCACTAACCTCGACCTATTCCGGATCCAAAGATGCCGACGGCCATATAGCGAATTGCCCTATCGGTGCTGGTGTTCAGGAACAGCAAAGCCCATTTTAGGACGTTTCGGTTCCGGTGTTCGTCTCTGATTTCAGTTAGCGCAGCAACGGCCTAAAGGAATCTCAATATAGCCGTGGGAAAAATCGTTCAAAAAAATGTTCGTGCTTTCGTCGCCAGAGCACCAGAACCTTCCTTCACTAACAAAAATCAGGATCTGGAAAATCAGACATTTTTTTCTCGTGCTGTTAACATCGCTACATGCATCTTAGATGGCATAGTAGCCGAAAAGTCGAAACCTGGGGATAGTACATCAAAAGTCTTGGGCTCATAAAAATCGAACCACTTTCTCACATTCCCCGTTAAAGTCACATTAATTTGGTAGCGATAGCTTCCGAAATTTAATCTGGGGCAGAAACTCCGGTCGATATTTTGACGATAATATTTTAAGATTTTCCAATTTGAATTATTATTGTCTGAAGACATATTGGCTATTTGAGCTTGGTATTCGCTGTACAAATTGAAATCACTTTTATATCCTGGCGCTGTTTCAATCTCCGGGCCCAGCGAGTGAGTTTGGCTACTTCTGTCGCTGGATGTTTACTGTTTCTGGAGCCGGTGGTGCACAAGAGCCTACCTTAAAGTCCGTAATTACAAGTTTCGGGGTCAGCTCGGGGCTTTGCTTGGATTTTCTCGCCTGGATCGCCTGGATTTTCCTTAGCTCATAATGGCTTCTTTAGCCGCAAGGGCCGGCGCAAGAAATGTCTGGTTGTAGTCTTTGGTAATTGGAATCGTGTCCATGGACTAATATCTTTCAATGAGTGTCCTATTTTCAGAGTTTTTTTTTACTTACGAAATTCACAGTTCACACTTAAAACATCACCTTTCATAACCTACACTTGATATTCACGCTTACAGTCACGCAACTCCCAATAGATAAGATTCGATACAATTAAGTTTTCTCTGGAAGTATACCAGAGCATATTCTCGAAAAATCTGACATTTTAGCCACCTTCTTTGCGGTTAAATGGCATTTTTCTAGTCAATATCATGAATAATGCACCAGGTTCAAATAATTGACTTCTTTGCAACTAGTATGACTTTTGATTTGTCGGTCCTTGATATTAAGTTATTGTATCGCTTGCATCTACCAAATCATAAGCAATTTGGATTCTACCATCAAGACCTATAGTTACAATCCATACCGCAGAGACTTGAAAAATCAGTACCACAATAAATTCATTTGTTTGTATACTGTATTTAATAATATAATACATTTGGGTAATGTAGGTACACTAGTAGAATAAAAAGTGGAGGGTTGGCCGAGTGGTCTAAGGCGGCAGACTTAAGATCTGCTGGACGATGTCCGCGCGAGTTCGAACCTCGCATCCTTCATTATTTTTTCATTTGGTTGCAATATTTTTACATCAATCTATTTGCATATAGTTACACTTCCAATATCTTTATATTCTACAATATTACGCCACGACAATGAACCTGGAACTTTGTATTAGCTCTACAAAAGATTTTATGAACCTGATTAAATAACGATTACTGCTGCACTGGCATGGAAGTTGAAGGCTTCAAGATCTGGTTGTCGATGGTGTTGGACTTCCACGAGCTGGTAATGGTTTTTGGCTTTGTCAAGAATGTGACACCGGCCTTGCCGTAGAAGTTCAAGTCTCCCAAGAACGAGCCTCTAGAACCTGTGAATGAGAACATGGGCAAAGGCACTGGAATGGGCACATTGACACCAACCTGGCCGACGTCAATTCGTTTAGTGAAGTATTGAGCAGAGGAACCAGACGATGTGAAGATGGAAACACCGTTTCCGTACTTGTTTTTGTTGATTAACTCGATAGCTTCGTCGATGGTTTCGACGTTGACTACAGCCAATACAGGAGCAAAAATTTCTTCGTCGTAGGCTCTGATACCAGGACCTACGTTAGTGATGATTGTAGGAGCCAAGAAGTTACCCTTAGCGAACTTTGGATCGGCTGGTTTGTAGCCTCTACCGTCCAAGAGAATTTTTGCCCCTTGCTTAACAGATTCGTCAAGAATATCGTGAGCCTTTTCCAAACTACTAGGGTTGATCAAAGGACCCAAATCGCTCTTGGGGTCGAATCCACTACCTACATTCAACAACTTGGCATCTCTGGCTACATCAGCCAACCATTCCTTGGTCTTTCCTACCGTTACCAATACGGAAATAGCCATACATCTCTGACCCGCAGCTCCAAAAGCAGCACCGTTCACAGCATTCACGAACTGCTCTTTGTTGGCATCAGGAAGTACAACCAAGTGGTTCTTGGCACCCAAGTTGGCCTGTACTCTCTTTCCTAAGGACGTTCCCTTTTCGTAGATGTACTTGCCGGCCTTGTCGCCGCCTACAAATGTTAAAGCCTTGATTCTTGGGTCCTCAATCAACTTGTTCACTGTGGCATGCTTACCATGGACAATATTAAGAACGCCAGGAGGAACACCAGCTTCAGCCACCAACTCGGCAATGATCATTGCAGCACCAGGAACACGCTCCGAAGGCTTAACTACTGCGGTGTTTCCTGTAACCAAGACTAATGGAAGCGACCACAAAGGAACCATTGCTGGGAAGTTGAAAGGACAGATGGAGCCTATAACTCCAAGAGGTTCCCGGATCATCTTGGTCTCCATATCAGTGGCAACTTCCAATGTTTCTCCTTTCAAGTCGTTGGTGATGTTACAGGCAGCTTCAGCGACTTGTAAGCCTCTCAAGACGTCACCCTGGGCATCAACAAATGTCTTTCCTTGTTCCAAGACAATTACAGAAGCGATTCGATCCATATTTTCTCTCAATAATTGAACAAACTTGAAGGCGATGCCCTGTCTTTTGATGATGGAGTACTCTTTCCAGATTGGGAAGGCAGCCTCTGCAGCAGCAATGGCTTCTTCTAACTCCTCAGGAGTCAGTTGGGGCACCTTCAGTACGACGCTGTTGGTGGCAGGGTCATGAACATCGAACCATTCCGTCGAGTCTGACTTAATGAGCTTATTGTTCACGAAAGAAGGTGTCAAATAGGGCTCAGAATCTGCCTCAGTATGGCTCTTTGGGTATGAAGAAACGGTGGAAGACAACGTCAACACCGACTTGAAGCGTTTTGCGGCAGCAGCTGTCAAGGTAGACCTACGAAGAGCTCTGGTCAACATTGTATAGTGCAGATGTACCACGAGTGTGTAATTAAAGTGAAAAATTGCAAGTGAAATTTCAAATCACAGGACTAGAGTGCAATCGGAATCTCAGATCTCGAGTTTAGGATATAGGGAAAATCACGTTTCTGAAATTGGACCGGTATGGTGTTTCTAGCGACTTCTCTAACAGTTCTGGATAGCTCTGTCTCAATCTACTGGTTTTCCAAAGTTTCAACGCCCAGATCAGTTGCAATCATAACTAGGAAATTTCCCCAGATTTTATAGCTGTGGTCGAGTCTTCCTGCACATTCCCCGGCAAGCCATATCCGATTCTCCTCTTCCAGAAGTGCATACAGCCGAGCACAGAGGGGCCGGTGGGGTCGGTTATCCAAGGAACAGAGGTGGAGCGTGAGTCTGGAACTGCAACAAGACACGAATTGAAGGAGATAAAAGATCATAGAGAAGGAAGAAATTTCATGAAGTCGGGACTGTAACTGTGAATGTTCAATGGAAGTTTGGCTAGCTTTTTCGCTGTATATTTTACAGATAGCGCGAGCTATGGTCGAAGGGAAGAATTTGGGTGAGAGCGTAGTCGCAAATGTCAAGAATCTCTAGCAATATTCAATTTTTGACATTGAATCGACATTGGTCCCACAATCCACACAATTCCCTCTCTCAGTATAAATCCAGCAGGTTAGCTCGGTTTCTAGATTCTGCCATTATCAAAAAACTCTGATTATGAGTCCTGTGGCTTTAGAGTTTTCACCTGCATTCGGGTTGCAATTTCCGCATTTGGACAAGCGGATCTGGCATTCCTCTTTTCGCAGCTAAAAATCGACAGACCGATACCGGCATCAGGTTTTCCACCAGCTGGTGTATAAAGGGCCCCTGGAAGCGACTAAATGTGAAACACAGCCGAATATATATGTTAGTAAATATATATATATACTCTTCAAGTGGCAGCTACAAGAGAGAGATATGTATGTGAGCTCTACTCCTTTCGTTTCAGGGAAGTGTCTCGGCATCAGATCTATGTATTGCACCATATTCGTTTCACTGCTCTAGAATTATGAAATTGTTGAAGCATTGCCAGCAAAGCACAGCCATGCACACGTCATAGAAGCAAGTATTATACATGTATTATTTAGGTACTAGGAATAATGATGTTCTTTAATTCTAATTTCTACATATGAATAGCAAATTTCACTATTCCGAACAAAGCAAACTAAATATATCGAAAAATGGAATAATGTTGTACTGAAGCTTATTTCCAGTACGTTTAAGTTTATTTCTTGTCGTTACTGTTCTTGTAGTGTTCGTCGCTCCACAAATCGTAGTACAAGTCAAGCAAACAAGAGGTACTCCATGCCTGTGTAGGCGAAGAGTCATAACAGAACGCTCCATCCTTGTTGGTCAACTCAGTCAAACCAGCCCAAGGGCTTTCTTTGATCCACTTCTGGTGGCCCTGGATTCTTGCATTCAATCCTGTCAACATGAAATCTGTGAGCTCGCCCAGTTCAGTCTTACAACTCTTGTCTTCAATGTAATGAAACAACATGAAGGCTCTCAAGAAGTAGCCAAACACCCAGACCCATTCGGGGCCCTGGTGGTAGTTCCTACCCTTAGAAGTAGCGAAGTCTTCGCTATCCTCACTGTTGTTGTAATAAGGTCTGTAGTTCCAGTCCGAAGGATCCAAAGTCCTCAACCCAACGGGACCTCTGATGACTTGGTCAGCTGTTCTGAGAGCAGCTAGCGCATTCTTGGGCGTGAACAACTCAGGAGCAACAACCATTGCAATAGGGAAGTTTGCTCTCAACTGATAGTCTTCATATGGTTTTCCAGATTTGTACAAGTCCTTGTATATACCTCTTCTATTAACCAACGAAGCGTCTACTACAAACTTGTCGTCGTCAGATGCATCTACAGGAATGAAAAAGTGCTTTTCGAAGTTGTCTTGTACCAACTTTTCCCAGTCAACAAGCGAGATCATGGAGCCGTCGTTCTTTTCTACTTCCGTATATTCAAACGATCCCTTCATGTTCAACTCGTTGACGAATCTCAAAGCACTCTTCATTAAACCTTGCAACTCGACAGCAGCTCCGTCTCTAGGTGTGCCTGGAACTCCCTTGGAGCCAGCTTTTTCGCTTTCTCCCATCTTGTCCATCCATGTCCCACAGTTCAGCTGTGAACCGCCATGTACTAGACCAGTTTTCCAGTCAATATAGACTTCTACATTGAAACCTTCGTCCTTCATCTGTGAATCAAGATTAGGACCAGCGTTGGCTTCACGGTATTTGATACCTTTGGCATGGCGGGCAAGAATCTCATAGATGACTTCACGAATTGAGCTCTCGTAGCTAAAGGCTCTCTTATCGGTGTGAGGGATGTACGTATCGTCCAAGGGGAATCTTCTCGAAACTTTCTCATCCAAAATCTTGACTCCATCCGGAGCATGCTTGACATACTCTTGGATAGCTTGCAAGAAGAACCAAACAGCATCCCTAGCGTTATAACGAGGGTTCCTACCTGCATCCAACAAGTTAGGAATCAAGCCGTGCTTCAAGGTTTTGGCAAAGCCCAAGATGTGATTCTTAGCGTCATCATATCTCTCAGTCACCAACATCAATCCACGGAAACTGATGAACACATCCCTTCCCCAACATCTCATATAATCATTACTGAAGTGAGGCAAGCCCGCTGCTATACACGAAACCTGTTCCGTAGGCAAGAGCGAAGTGTTATTCATTCTGCCAATCATTTGCACAGAAGTTAGAGCTAAGCTCTGTACAAAGTTAGTAGCGGTTTGAACATGTACACCTAAGCCTCTCAATGCCCTGAATCTCGCAGCTTCGTAGGCTATACCTACTACAAGAGTGAAATAGTGAGGTCTCAAGAAATAAGGTACTTTCTTGATGGCTTCAATCCGAGATCTCAACCATTCCTGAAACTTCTTCAAGTTAGGCGAGTTCTTCAGGTAGATATCCAACCTGTTGACAATGTAATCAAGAGCCCATTCGCCTTGTCTGATATGATCGCAGATCGGATGGCCCAAGTTGTTCTGCCAGATGACATGTTTAAGTGCCGTGTTCCAACCTTCCAAACCAGCATAGACCAAGGCACCATATCCGGGAATGCTATAAACGTCTTCCTTGCCAAACGAAGCATCTCTTTCTTCAGAAGAGCAGCGGTAAAGAAGAGAGTTCAAATCGCTCAAGTCCAAGCCAACAGAGGCTTCTACGGCCCCTTCTTTAACGAACTGATCCAAAGACAAGTCTACTCCTGGAATTTCCGTGGAAAAGACAGCAATGGAACCGGTAATGAAGGAATCGTCAACTCTAATGATAGTTTCCTTGCCGTTAAACTCAATGGATGGACTACGGATTTCTTCTACTTTGGCTGGAATACCCGTGAGAACAGTGTCGCTGTGTTGGTATTCACCGGTGACTTTCAATGTATAGCTGAACTCACAATTGGCTACTGTACCACTTAATACAACAGGAGACAAGATCTGAGGCCCTTCGTGGCCATCAAACTTCGATCTCGCAATCAAAAACCACCCCTTCCCAGTCTTAGCGTTGTGCCTCTGGATGGTGATATACTGGCCCTCGTGGTGAATGTACATCTCATGGTCTCGCAAAATGTCTTCGCTTTCAGCAGCAAGGTCCTTTCTGATTGCATGAAGTTTCTTTTTCACCTGACCAATGCCGTTGTCCTCTATTGAATATTGTCTAGTTTCATTAACTACGTCAAGCAAACGAGGGAAGATCTCATCATACCCATAAACAGAACCAATGGCAGACGAGCAGAAGGCCACTAACGCAGCGTTGGGCAACGTATCTTCTGGTGTTCTCTTCTGTGCTGGCATCTCGTTGTCGTGAGTGCAGTCCATAAACATTGCATGTGGAGCCTGCTTGGTCAAAACTTTGGGTATTTCCATTTCCGTGTACGAATCAATATATTTTCCCTTGGTAGGCTCCTTATCAGCTGGCAAGGCAAAGTCGTCCAAGGGCAACCAAGTCAAAGATCCAATTGGTCTACCACCGTGTTTGTGAACTAATCTAGACAACTCTTGTACGTTCCAGGCTTGCATGGCTTCTCTGATCAACGTGTTGATTCCTAATCTTTCCACGAAAAACTTGTCCATTTCCTCAGAGCCCGTAAAAAGCTCGGCTACAACATACAAGTTGGGGTTTACTTCTCTGGCAGCATCCAACAAAGCTTCTCCTACGTGCAAAGGTGTGGAGTGGCAGTTATCGATTCTGAATCCACTAAAGGTACGGGCACAGTCTTGGGTGTACTGGATCATTCTTTCCCATAAATGAGGCGAATCCAGAGGACCAGAGCCGTATCTCAACTTGACACAATCACTCCATACAATTACCTCTCTGCGCAAATAAGCTTTTGATTTCAGAGATGCAAAGTCTACAAGCGGGTTTCCACCCCAGATCCAACCATTGTTCGCCAAGGCCCATGATTTACCATCTTTACCTGTGAATCTTGTGAAGTATGCCTCTGTCAAGGGGCTCTTGTCGGTTATAGGACCCAATTTGGGACCGTTTCCGGCAAGTCTCAAGAACTTAATTCTGTCAGAAACCTGGCTGAGAATCGACTTGACATCATCGTCATATGAAGAGTATAAGGGAGAGTTGATCTGGTCAATGATGGCACTCGTCTTCTGGGCGACCACCTCGAAGTCAAGGTCTCTAGCCTCCAACACTGTGTACAAGATGCCGAGGAACTTCCTGGCGTCCAATTTGTTAGAGAATCGCCCATTCAAGATGGGCTGGCCGTGCACAGAGGCAACCTCAAGCGTGTATGTGGCGAGTTCTTCGATGCTATCTTTGTTCACAGAGGTAGGGATATCTACAGGAGTGATTTTGTACGTACTATCGTAGAAGTTCTTCTTGATCTCGGCAAGTGTATCTTCCTTGGTGAAGACGTAGTACTGCCAGAGCGGGAGTTTGCTGATGACATGCTGCGAGATGCCGACAACCACCGAATGTAAGTCATGTTCGTTGTTGATTTCGGTCGGCAAACCGAGACTCTTCAAGTTTCTTGAAAATTCTAATAACAGTGCGTCTAATTCGATAGCAGCCGTCAAGTGGGGAGCTGTTTCGGCATTGTATCCCGAGTCAGGGTACTCGCGAAGCCACTCGGAATTGTCTGCAGTGTGATTCCACACCACATCCGTCAACGACAACAAGCCGTGGTTAACCGAAAGCTTCTTAATGACCGAAATAGCCTCGTCGTTGTCCTTGAAGATCTTGGGATCGTACTGCAACTGATCATAGATAGAGTAAGGCGAATCTGAAGATCCCCGTTCTTGAAGGGGTGTGAAGTGGATCATGTTGTATCCCTTGTCTGCAACTCTTGTGAAGAAAGCTTCCCAGTTCGACAAGCTTCCGACCCACTTCGAGACTACTGTTTCAATGTTAAGAGCATTAAACGCAACATACTCACCGTTGATGGAAAGGGCTGGCGGAACATTGAAGTAGAACTTTTCTGTCGCAGCTGAAGTGCCGTTGGCATCAGTGTACCTAATAAAATAGTTGTACGAACCAGGTCTGTAGATTGGCACAGAGATCGAAGCGTCCTTGTCAAAGGAAGATCCAATGAGATATTCGCTGTATTCGTGTCTTTTAAATGGCGAGCTCGCATCTTTGGGTAAGTTTGTCAACAATGTACCATCTCTAGTAACTGATGAAGCAGCATTGAGTTGAAATACCAAGTGGAAAAGAGGGTCTCCCTTCTTATACCCCTTAAGATGCGGAAGGGCAGGCAAGATGTAGATTCCGTTGGATATGCCTTCGCTATTTTCCGGTTCTCCGGAGTTGGACAAACGAAGAAGTAACGTTCTTTGTGACATGCCTGAAGTCGGAGTAGAATTTTTATTGGAATTGATGCTGAATTTTTCTATTTTTCCAGATTTTTCGGGGCTTTCAGATTTCACCACTCCTGTTCTTTTCAAGGCTCTGATATCTCGGAGTTTGTTGAAAAGATGGAAGATGAGCAGAATAAGGGCCCGGAAAGGGACTCGAAGATAGCGGAGAAGGGCAACGATGGGGTTTGGGTACGAAGAATGCAACGTGGAAACCTAAGCAAAAACGACTGGAAAGAGTGAATATCTAGAGGATTTCGGTCGATCTCTCAGGAACAATTTAAGATTCCAGCAAAGAAAAGAATTATTTGAATCTATAAATCTGTAAAATCAGAACAATGACTATGAATGAATCAGGAATGTAATTTTAGACTCAATCAGTAAACCTAATGAATTGTAGAAAATCACAAACAAAATACAATAAATCTATGAAGTGCAATTCCTGATAAAGGATAAAACAAAGAGCGACGTTGTAGATTCGGATTGAGACGTCGGGATCTCTCAGAAACAACACTCTAAAGATTTTTCTATAGTCAATTGCGTTCCACAAACAATCTGCAGCCGTAGTAGAAGTGCCAATTGAGTTTCTCTTCAAAAAAGTCGAGTTAGCTCCAAAAAAAAAAGGAAATGTGGATTCAACCGAATCTATCAAGGGAACGGGATGATGTGCGCCGCACAACTTTTCACCCACTAGTTTTCCTTGCGTCAGATGTTGGTATCATAGCAGTCCAGCCTTATGCTACGTGGCCAGGGATTCCTTTCTCCGCTTTTTCTATGCATCGAACTCAAGGTGAAACCGCAGCAATGAACGAACTAGCAGATAAAGGAGAGAATTAAAAAAAGGGGCGAGCTGGGAATTGAACCCAGGGCCTCTCGCATGCTTGTAGTAATCAATTTAGTTTTGCTAAATCGTCGCCCAAAGCGAGAATCATACCACTAGACCACACGCCCGATTTGTAGAAGAAGCCACGCCGATCTTAAGTTATCTAATTTAAAAATCACGTTTTCTATATTTCTTTGTTGAATACCGACAATTAGGAAGCTTTAGTAGATTCTAGACGTTGATTTGTTGTTTCTTTAGCTTAGAAAGAAGCAAACCATATATTGTGAAAGTATATTTAAGAAAAGCGGGAATCATTATGCGAATATTATGTATTCATATTTTTGGTCAATTTAGCGACGAATATCAAGATAAATAGTTACAATTTTGAACCAAAATTGAAAATGTCTAGAGCTTTATATATATAAATATATCCCAACTTTCGTTATACTAGAGTTGTATTGTCACTATTGTTTTGCGGAAATGGTTGGTAGTGGGGCCCTTGGTTAATTCAGAAAGCTAGTCAGTCCCATACGTTCGTGAGAATCGCGGAACAGTTGCCTGAGCAACAAACAGCAGGAGAGATAACAATGGCTAGGGAGGGGGGAGCTTGAGGTTTGTGGTATTGGCTTGCATGCTACCCTGGTTGTGTTTATTGTTGCTGTCATTGGTGAAAGAATTGATATCTGGCTGTAGCAAGCCACGGCAATTCTGGAGTGAAACTTGGGGCAGCCAGTGGTCCTATGCGGTATGGACCTGTGAGAGTTCGGTATTTTTTATCGCTATGAATGTCACTAAATAGTCTATCTCTCGCTAAGAAAATTACCCCCAGTAACATGGAATCACCACTAAGATTGAACCAAGTGACGTTTAGCCTGCTAATTCCTTACAGTGAAAAGTGCAAGATATTCGTTCTGCTACAAGCTATAAATTCTACCAATCTGCTACGCAGCCAATTGCACATAAGTTGCAAACCCAGACGAAGACACCTCCAGTCTTTCAGCTTTTCTGTTAAGTTGAAAAACTCATATATATATATTCTGTGCTTCGCTCTCACAAATCTCTGATAGGCTCCCTTAATTTCTCGCTAATTCATCTCACTACACCTTCCTATCTCCAATAATTTCCCTCTATCGCTCACCATCCACGGTGTGCATATACCCATCAAAATTCTCGTTAAACACAATTCAATTTTGAGACGGTTTCCAGTCACGCCTACAAACAACTCAACTATTCTTCACCATCATCTCCAAACGCAGCGTTATTGCCCGCAAACAGCAACTCCGAACCTTGCCGTAAGCAAAAGACTGCAGCCTTCCGTTTTCCATATTTTATCTGACATTTTGCCAGCCGCCGGAAGAGCTCTACTCCAGAAATTTACTGGAGAGAAGCCAGAAATTATCAGATAAAGAATATTCACCGAATATTAGGAAATCCAGGAATCCACTCTTGGAATCTTGAAAATCTACAGGAGATCCTCACACTTCTTACTGTACTCAGATTAGAAGTCTGATTGAACATAACTGTGATAGTTTGCAACGACTGTTGTGTCTCTGTAGAACTGCTGATATATCTTCAGATATCATATCACAGATTATCCACCAATTCATAGAATTGACATATAACAATAGTTACTATTGATAGTATCCAAAGTAACTCATATCAACTTTTCCTAATAGTTACTAATACTATTCGATAGATCTATTGTATCTGGTACTTCTAACTCATTCTATTCATCACATATCATTTCCAATGGGTATCTGCTGTAGTTGCTTAAAAGCCCGTCTGGGCGACGGCAGTCAAACCCAGCTCCTTTTGGCCGAAAATGAAAGAGAAGCAATCTCTGCCTTGTTGCAATATTTAGAAAACCGTCTGGACGTAGACTTTTTCTCCAACGGCCCCTTAAGAGCTCTCAGCACTTTGGTGTATTCCGAAAATATCGACTTACAAAGGTCTGCAGCTCTTGCATTTGCTGAAATCACGGAGAAGGATGTCCGCGAAGTCAACAGAGACGTTTTAGAGCCAATACTCATTCTTTTGCAAAGTACCGACTCGGAAGTGCAGAGAGCGGCCTGTGGAGCCTTAGGAAACTTAGCTGTTAACACTGAGAACAAGATTCTCATTGTAGAAATGGGCGGACTAGAACCGTTGATCAGACAGATGATGTCGACCAACATAGAAGTACAGTGCAATGCTGTAGGTTGCATCACTAACTTGGCCACTCAAGACGACAACAAGTCCAAGATAGCTAAGAGTGGTGCTCTTATTCCGTTGACCAAATTGGCAAAGTCAAAGGATATCAGGGTACAGAGAAATGCCACTGGTGCTCTTTTGAACATGACCCATTCTGGCGAAAACAGACAAGAGTTAGTTAATGCCGGAGCTGTGCCTGTATTAGTGTCGTTGTTATCTAATGATGATGCCGATGTCCAATACTACTGTACCACCGCCTTATCTAACATTGCTGTAGATGAAGCTAACCGTAAGAAACTTGCCAGTACAGAGCCCAAGCTCGTTGGACAATTGGTCAACTTGATGGACTCTCCTTCCCCTAGAGTACAATGCCAGGCTACACTTGCCCTCAGAAACTTGGCTTCTGACTCTGGATACCAGGTTGAAATAGTCAGAGCTGGTGGATTGCCTCATTTAGTGCAGTTGTTGACATGTAATCACCAACATTTGGTGCTCGCTGCAGTAGCATGTATTAGAAACATTTCTATACATCCCTTGAACGAGGCCTTGATCATCGAAGCCGGTTTCTTAAAGCCCTTAGTAAGTTTACTTGACTACACGGACAGTGAAGAGATCCAGTGTCATGCTGTTTCGACGTTGAGAAACTTGGCTGCATCTAGTGAAAAGAACAGAACAGCTTTGTTAGCTGCTGGAGCTGTAGACAAATGTAAAGAATTGGTATTGAAGGTACCATTATCAGTACAACTGGAAATTTCTGCCTGCTTTGCTATTTTAGCCTTGGCTGACGATTTGAAGCCAAAGTTATACGAAAGTCACATTATCGATGTTCTTATTCCTTTGACATTCAGCGAAAACGGTGAAGTTTGTGGTAACTCAGCAGCTGCGTTAGCCAATTTATGTTCTAGAGTATCCAACGACCACAAACAATATATCTTGAACAACTGGTCACAGCCAGATGAAGGTATTTACGGATTCTTGATCAGATTCTTGCAGAGTGGAAGTGCCACATTTGAGCACATTGCATTGTGGACCATCTTACAGCTCTTGGAATCTAACAACCTCGAGATCAACTCCTTGATCAAAGAAAATGAATCCATCCTTTCAGGAATAAAGAATTTGAGTGCATCTCAACAACAGGCACAATCACAATCACAGTTGAATCAACAAACGAGCGAAGATCAGTTCGATGATCCAAAAGTAGAACTCTTCAACTTGACACAACAAATCTTGCAAATCTTAGGATAAAAAAGTTAGGATAAAAGAAAAAGTTGGAAGCGTCACGCTGTGTAAGTCGGGACGTTACTCAATTAGTTCAGTACGTTTGATTTAAATTCTTTTCCTTTATTATGATGACAGAAAAACACTATTATGATTGTTGTTGAGAGTTGATATTGTTATTATTGTTGATTGTTATTCGCTTGATTAGTTTGCTTTGTTGAACGACTGATTCTTTTTGGCTAGATTGTCTTACACTTGATTGTTGATTGATGTTTTTTTCCGCTATTTAATTCTATAATATCATTTTGCCAATTCTATTGTACGACCTGCTTTGTTCACGATTAAGATCTTGGCTCCTTTCCATATTTATACAACTTATTCATTTGACTACCGTGTCAAGCTACATATTAGTTTCATGTTAAATAGTAAGAATGAATTTAACTTTACCCAATCCTTATTCATTATATATTAGTAATTAAGTAGCCATTAGTTCGACATGGTTCGAAGAAGTTTCTTGTTCCCTTGGAATACTGTCACTATCCATTTTTTCAGTGCTGTTATTGTTGATCTTCAAGTTCTCAAGCTGGTTTAACAAGGACTCCTCTTCATTATTTTCATTATTTCCAGATTCTTCCTTATGTAACTTCTCTAGTTCTTCTTCTATTTCCGAGTCTTCGATGTGAGCCAGTTCTAGAGACTGCGAAATCTCGTCTGTCTTTGTCATTTCTTCCTCAATGGCAAGCTTAACAACATCAATGTCGCTGATCTCGATCTTTGAATTCAAATCTTTCAACAATTTTGAGCTGCTAACAAGTTGGGCATAAATCTCTGAATTCAAATGGGAATCTTCGATTTTCAAGAGAATCGAGCTCAATTCACTATAGGACGAATAGCTCAGATTCAAAGACTTGGTGAATACGTTTTTGAGGCCGAGTAGATATCGAAGTCTATCCTTCTGTTCACTTTTACTCCTGATCGTCAATATAGACTTCATCGTGGTTTCAATTTCTTCGATCTTGGATTCCAAACTTGCGTTCCTCTTCTTCAAGTTGAGTATAGCAGATTTGACATTCACAATCTCAACTTCCAGGTCAGTTATTAGTTCCTTATCAAATTTTATGTAAGTTTCATTATTCTCTTGTCTCGTTTGACACTTTTCTGTGTCTCTAGACCAATATACTAACACTAAGGAAAGATCTAGTTCAGTCAAGGAGTCGTCCTTAGAGCACAAAAATTCGTATAGCGACATAAAGCCGAACAATTTACTTGTGACTGAATTGCCCGCCTTAGTGATTTCTTTCCGGACGTAGTCGTAAAGCTTTTCTGCCAACTTTGTAAGCAATTCCCACCAAACATATCTCTCGTCTATAAGATTACCACTACTATCAACTATCTTATAGTTTCCTATACCGATGGAACGAAGTCCGTAGCGTACCAAATTTGTTGGAGAAAGAAAATCAAGGATTGCCAGCGGGCTTATTACTTTCAAATAGCTCCCCTTATGAGCGATATACAAAGAGTAGGGTACCATCTTGTTGTTTGAAACGAGCTCATGTATTACTAAGTCCAAGCTTTTGGGTTCTCCATACGGAAATATCGATAGACTATGAGCCAAACTCAGATTCTGCGTCACAAGTGAGATTTTTGAGTCCCCAATGCCATTATTCGAACAGATATCGTAAAGAAGCGAGCTCCAGGCACCGATGTTAGCCTGATAACCTTCTGGGTTCAACTGCTGAAGTTTGCCAAAGTTGGAGTATAGAGAGACCAACCTAGATTTGGAGAAGAGAGGATTTTGAGTTATGATCTGATCTAGAAGTTCCGGTTGTATTTTGTTGTCATTGCTGGCGATAGGCAGCATGGTTGCAGAAGAGTGTACTGTTTATGTAGATTCGCAATTCTGATACTCATAGTTAAGGACTATCTGTAAGATAAAAATTCGCATAGTTAAGGTTTATAGTGCGTATAGTTAAGTTAAAAGATGCACGTAGATAAGATACTTAAACCATATAGAGTCTATAAAGTCATACGGGTGAGATTCGCTACCAGAGTAAAGCGAAGTAAGCCAAGTCTGATATAATAAGCTAAATAAAAAAAGTCTTTTGTCTCAAGAGTACAGAATTCGATAATCTCTGCCTATAGCTAGAACCCAGACTACACAATTAAAAACTACATAGTAGCAAGATTATACTTAGAACATATCGCTATTTACACCCTAATTATGTGAACAAAGTACCAGGAAAACATCCGGAATATCTATATCAACCTCTATAATATACTCTAACGATACGAACAGTATCTACCAGTATATCATTATAGTATCTTCTATATTTCTGTGCGTTACTTTTCGTTTCCATTCTTTCAACATTACAGAAGTGACAACTTTCCCATATTAAGCTCAACCTGGTCCCGCAAGGCATCCACTACATCCAAGATCGCCGTGGCTGCAGGGGAGTCAGCATAGCTATCAAAGAAACACTCCCCTGAGTCACAGGCTCTGCCTATGCGAGGATCCAAAGGCACCGAGCCCAAGAACTTAATATCCAACTCCTTACACAACTGCTGACCTCCACCAGTTGTTGCTTTGAATATTTGAGATTCTCCTTTACAGTTGGGGCAAACAAACCCTGACATGTTTTCAACCAAGCCCAAGATTTTGATACCAGCTTTTCTACAGAAGTTGATTTCCTTCCTCACATCAAGCAACGCTACTTCCTGTGGGGTCGTCACTATGAGTGCTCCGTCGATGCCTACTTCTTTCATGTACGTTGTTACTGAGAGATGTTCATCTGACGTTCCTGGTGGTGTATCTACTACCAAATAATCGAGATGTTCCCCCCAATTGACATCCTTCAAAAACTGTTTAATCAAGCCGTTCTTCTTAGCACCACGCCAGATAATCGCCGAATCTGGATCTGGAAGCATAAACGAGATGCTCATCAAACCTAAGTTGTCCGCGACATAAACTGGTGACAATCCAGAGTTCGACTGGTGCACGGACTCACCCTCGGCTCCCAACATACGAGGGAGGGATGGACCACAGATATCCAAATCCATAGCTCCGACTTCGATATCCTCGTCAGCAGCTAGGGCCCATGACAACATAGACGTGAAAGTCAGCTTTCCTACGCCTCCCTTTCCAGAAAGAACCAATATTTTGTGGTCTATCTGCGCTAAACGTTTGTTGATGTGTGGTAAATCAGGGTCAGGCCCCTTAGGTAGCTGTGAAGAACATATGTCTTGATTGGGGCATCCTTCACACGCATCGTCTTTGCCCGCTTGCTCTGATTCCGGACCCGGACAATGTTCCGGCTCTGGCGCCTGTAAATGAGACTTCGAAACTTCTATAGAGGGTGCCATATGGTGTTGTTGAGAAGAAGAACGGTAACCAGCTTGTCAGACGACACCAGATATTCGATATCTGACAAATAGCTCACGTGACCCGACGATAAGATGACCATCAAGATATATTTGCTCTATGTACAGTACAGGCAAAGCTCTGGATTTCTATCTTGTTGTACTAGCAAAATATACCAAATCGCTAGTCTTTACCATTATTGTATAATGCTACTCTTATACAATAGTAGTCTACTGTAACATTCTGTTGTGAACTGCTGCACGACTTTCGTGCAAAGTATCTAACATCACTGTTAACTATTCTTCGTTATATTACTGTTCTATGCTATACTATTTTACAATTTCTATACTCTTCATACATTATCTGTCTGGAGTCTCACGGAAAAGTATTTCTTCTCGCTTTCACCAAGATATAACTGCTGGATCTTCCCTTCCACACCGTCAATATCGTTACTCTTTTCTATAGCAACATCACCAACCTTTCTAGAAATAATCTTGAGAGCACTCTTGGTTTCAAAACTAGAAACTTCCTTAGCTAAGGGAATATTCGACAACAAGAACCTTAAAACTTCTGTGTTGTTCTCATCTCTGGTCAAGGCAATATACATTTCAAAGATTCCGGCCCCGGCGTTCCATGTAGAGATAATTGTACCTTTCTGGGGAAAGCGAGAAATCAACTCAAGCAAGCTGTTTTCAGCGTTCTTGTTCTTGGAAATGACCACGCGCGGACCCAACTTCGTTGTGATCACAAAATGTGCATTCTCCCACAATTTGGCATCTATGAAAGCTTCACATTCGCCCCAGTGGTCACCATCTGCTCCCTTGCTGATGCCGATAGCTTCTGAGAGCAAACCAGTCGGAACCTTCAACACTGTGACCAAATAATTCTTGTCGTCACCGTTAATGTTCTTGATACTGGAAATGACTACATCTCTCAACTTGTTTTTAGTCTGTTCGTCATCCGACAAATGGGAGTAGACAAAAATTGCTTCTTTCCACAACTTCACACTCTCCAAATACAACCCAAATGACAAGGTAATGCTGTCAAACGTAGTATCGACAACATCTGAAGAAATCACTTTGAAGAAAAACCACTTTAACTTGCTATTCAACGATGAGCTGATCAATTCCTTTAACGCTTTATACTTACCCTCACTTTGGAAACTGCAGTAAACCTGCAAAATGTCAATAACCTCATTAGCTTGAGAGGCGGCCTTTTCAGATCTCTCAAGTGAATCTTTAAGAACTTCATGCAACTTGATGCTTTCATCTCCATAGTATAATTTCAAAGCCAAGTTCACGTTCCAGGGCAATTCATTAACAAAGTCATCAAATTCGCCTGACAAAATCTTATAGATCTTGACAACAGGACTAGGTATTAAGTGCAATGATGAAGAATCTCTCCATGCCTTTAGTTGCTGACTAGCAATGCCCCTCACAGCATCGTCATTGGAGTCTGTCAAGGTTAAAATAACAGACAAATGCGAATTGTTTGATTCAAGGGCTATATTAATGGCTTCCTTCAAGTCGCCAGCACAAACATATACGAAAATGAGTTCCAAGGAATTGGATTGAACTTGGTTAATGAGAATCTCAATATCGTTCGCATTGTACTCTTTCAACCAATTATTGAAAGCTCTTTTCCTTCCTGTTTCATTCAAGTAGTTCACTATATTTTGTTCAAGTTCGGTATACTTCTCGGTAGACAACTTGTCGAAAAGTGAGGCACCGAGTGAAAATAGTTGTTTCTCATCCTTCACCAGGTCATTAGTAATGAGGTTGACAAACGACAAACCAGGTGTCTCTACAACTTTAGGGTATGAGTTAGTCCTGGTTTCAATAATTGTTCTGCTCAAAAAATCATAGAGGATTCTAGAAATGTTGTTGGGATAAATCTCGTCATCAACCTGTGGTTCAATATCTTCAATCACGGTCAATTTATTGTCTCTACTTGGAGTTGAGATTTGATCCTTCTTTAACGATTCTTTATTGAAATCGGCAAATAAGACGGCATCGATGTCTTGAGGGGAGATTTGTTTCTTTCCACCATCAGAGTCTCCAAAGGACTGAGCCAAGGCACTGTTCATGTCATTCGCCAACTTCAACTGGACAATCCAATCTTCTGAAGTTGCTAAGTTGGGCCAAATCTGAATGCTATCGAATACGGCATCGTTGACTATTTCCGGCTCATAAGCCTTCTCATTGACGATCTCATCCATATCAACATCGGCAGGGAGGTTACCCACCAATTGTTTTAAGTAGTCAAAGTTGTTACCACCATCTGACAAATTTTCATTCTCAGCAAACACAATACTGTCTGGAGAGACAGATCTGTCGTTTTCATCTGAATCAAGTGTTATATCGCTGACATGCGACAACTCATTAACTAAATTTTCCTTTCTATGTAAATCCAATTGGCTGTTGATCTCACTGTTAAGAAGCTTTCTCTTGAAATCTAACGGACTTTGCTGAGTAGTATTGGCGTATTTCCAGCCACCAGGTACAGCGATTGTCTGATTGAGGAGCTTCTGTTTCTTGATTTCCTGAAGATACTCACGATTCTCGTAGATTCTGGAGTATTCCAACTCAGCAGTTTCTTCATATTCGTCTTGTTTTCTCTTCATTTCCATGTACTTTTTAGAATGTTCAGTTCCATCATCTTCAATCAAACCCCACACACTGAAATGCTTGACTTTGGACACCCATACGAAAGTGATGGGGTCATATGTAACAAACTCCATACCTTTCTGAAGCTTCAATTGCTTGATGTAATCTCCTAATGGTACGCCTTCCCTGGGTTTCGCACCCTCTAAAGTCACTGTAGCAGGAACATTGAGTCCCATGCCTATAGGTGGTTTATTTTGAGCATCATTAGTATAGAGAAGAACAATCATTCTTTCAAGCTGGAAGGTATTGCCAAAAAGCTCTTTTTCCAACAGTACTCTATTGGACTGAGCCCTTTGCATTGTAAGAGACAAGTCCACAGGGAAGTTGTAGGCTAGTTGTCCAAATCCCTTTCTTCCAAGAATGAGGTTATCTATTGACGTTAACTCTTCCAAAGACATGGAAGAGAGCTCATCAATAGAAGGAGACGACCAGTAGCCGTCTTTGTTGTATTTTATAGGACTTACTTCTTCTACTTCTTCAGTAAGTTCTAAACTTTTGCCGATAATGGTCTTCAGAATAGACTTGTTCTTTACGTCTTCTTCTTTCAAGACATTGTACGGATATCTAGAAAAGCCTTTATGTGTGTTTTGCTCCAATTCGTCTTCACTATCTTCATCACTGGAGTATTTGTCTGGCAAAATATCGTTGCCCAAGTTGGTTACATTTGCCAATCTTGCTCTTTTGGTATTGATTACCCTGTCGGCATCTATCAAATGGAACTTTGATGGCTTGGATTTTATGATCAACTTCTTTATAGAGCCCATACGACGCGAATCAATGGAAGAACGGAAAGAAGGTTTGGAAATTCCATGTTTGGGTCCTCCAGAGGCGTGATGTTTTGGCAATATGCTCTGGCTTATGTTGGATTTTGTATAGTTGGAGTCTGTGAACAAACCTCTGATAGTAGAAAGTCCAGCGCTAGCAGCCGAGTTTCTGAATACCCGGAACGTTTTACCTAGCTTTCCCAATAGACTTGATTGAGGCTTATCGCTAGATTTCTTTTCCAAGTATGAGAATCGCCTTTTTTTGTCTCCAGTATCTTTTGCTTCATCTTCTGTTACGATATTGTTGGTTATAGACTCTGGCATTCCAGACAATGTTGTCTGGAGATTGGTTAGTACCTTATCGTACGAATACGGGTTACTTGTATTTACAGTAGGCTGATAAGTAGTTTGCTGCTGTGAAGCACCAAACAAACTCGAACCTACATTAGCATTAGAAGATCCAAAAAGACCTCCACCTGTGTTTTGATTTTGTTTCAGCATTGATCCAATTCCGCTTCCGGCATTAGAACCAAAAAGCCCAGCACCAGAAATGGCATTATTAGTAGAGCTATTTCCAAAGAGACCCCCTGACGTCGGCACGGTATTGCCCGAGTTTCCAAAAAGTCCTCCAGATGCTGTAGCCGTATTATTGGTGGGATTTCCAAAGGTTCCAGAAGGAGCCTGTCGTTTTGAAGACTCAAACAAACCTGACGACCCCCCGGTTGATGCAGTCTGCTGAGGATTACTGGCATTACTTGAATTGCCAAAAAGACCACCTGCTGCAGCCGGTTTGGCGAAAAGGCCCTGGGAAGTACTGCCGCTGTTAATCTTAGAGTTACCGAAGAGACCCCCGGAAATGGCAGAACCCTGCCCAGAGGTTGGGTTGGTGGGATTTGCTGATCCAAAAAGTGTTCCAGCAGCTGAATTTGTATTTGAGGAAGCCCCGCCAGCATTCCCAAAGAGACTATTTGAGCCACCAGAAAGTCCACTAAATGACGACGACTTGGCAAATCCAGTAGAAGCTCCCCAGCTATTGTTGGCTGTATTTGTGGAGCCAAACATTGTATTCGATTAGAAACAGTGAACAATAATCAAATAGACAGATGAAATGCAATGAAAATTCAATAATTATGGCACAAAAAAAGTCTAAACTGAGAAATGTGAATTTTCAAAAACAATCAACGCTTCCAGGACTCAGGGCTCGGGACTAGGGCTAAATACAGTCTTGCTGTCTGATGTAATTGACGTGATCGGAGCTCCACACCGACTTGTTGGGATTGCTTTTGCTGAAGAAGAAGCCTTGTTGAAAGTTTAAAGGCTAAGACCTTAGATCGAGAAAACAAAAAATAGATGTATGTACTGTCGATTACGCATCTGTGCGAAAAACTACGCATTAGCAAGAATAGGCGATGATCGGTATACGAATAGCGACGTTGGCTCCATGTGCAATTTCCGCTTGCAATTCTATATAGGGCACGTAATTCCAATATTTTCAATATTTCTACACCTTGTAAACATAGCACTTCACAAATCAGACTTAATTATCTTTAATTAACTATAGTACATTGACTCTATAATACAGTAGTAGTTAATACAACTACTCGTTAGACAACTCCAACCGGATGCTCGACTCGGCCGAGAACCAAAACTTGTCGAATTTTCGCAAATTGCTCTTGCTGCTGTATACCTTGTTGGGTATACCTACGTCGATTAAGTAATGCTGGACGTCTCCAGACTCCAAGTGACCGTTTTTGTATGCCAAGATTAGTCCTGTTATAGGCAAGCCCATTGAGACACACCATCTGCTGTTCAACTTCAACGAGTCATCCAGAAGAGTCCCTGAACCACCATCAATGCCTGATGGAACGTCAAACGACATGATCTTGTTTTGTTGATGAGGCTCGTTACACCATTTCATGAGACTACGCAATTCCTGTTGATCTTCCTCTTGGAAGAACACGTCTTCCAAGTGATCATCATAACCTTGCAAGGCATCAATGATCAACTCTACAGGTGTTTCCAACTGGTGGTTAACGATATCAAGCAATTCATGAACATTTGATGTGATAATTTTGCCTCCACAGTTCTCAAACAACTTCCATTGCTGGAGCAAGTCCTTGTCTTGATCATCAGAATTGATCAAAAACGCTAATACTCGCACACCATGGTTGGTCAAATGACGTCCAGTAGCAAATGCTCTACTTCCGCAACGGGCACTACCGATCAACAAAAGCACCAAAGGAGGCAAATTGTGGTTCTTTCGATTACTGAGTCTAGTAGATCCCCCCAAAATACTTTTGGCTATCAACAGAGATAAGTTGGTAGCGCACACTTCTGCCATTACAGCCAGGGAAATGCCATAACTCTCCGCAGACAAACGCTCGATCTCTAGAAGCTGGACAGGCGATGCTAATGGGATCGTGCTCAAGTTGTCAGCATGGACAAGTTTGAGATTTTGGGTCGAAGTCAAATGTGCATCTTTAAAGATGTTGGCAGAGCTAGTTCCAGTTCTATCAGCCAACAGCATTCGCTTGGAGGCGCTTCCGATATTGTCCCAGTTGTCGCTTTTATTGACTTCAAGAACCATCTCGTCGTTGTCGTACTTTTCTTTCTTGATCTTGTTAACATGGTCTACCTTGTTGTGGCCCACAAGCCTATCGTGGGGATTGACATGATCCTTCTTCTGGAAATCAGCAAACACAGACTTCTTGTCAAACATTGCCAAATTAGCAGCAAAATCAAACTCCTCCTGTTTGATGTTCGTTACATCACTACCAGTTCCCCAATCAGGATCTGCTATCGAGCCTGCTGAGGACTGGTAGCTATGATGAATATTTTGACTAGTCTTAGCTGATTTCATTTTGGGAGTATTCAGTCTGCTACTGGCTAAATTATTACGAGGAGTACGTGAAATGCTACGATTAACGTCGTTGCGGCCACCAGAGCTTATATTCTCCTTGTTGTTCAGTGCTGTTGCTTTGGCAAATACTATAGCATCATCAAGCGGACCATTATTACTATTGTTGTTCACGTTATTACTGATGCTATTATTACTATTATTACTATTGCCATTATTCTTCGGGTTCCCACTAACATTCTTCTTCTTTTTATAGAAATCCGGTGGCAATTGAACCACCTTCAAGTCGGCGATTTGTGAACTGTTGATGTTCAAGTTCGCCAATTGTTCTCCAGGATTGAAAGACTGAAAGGCATTCGACAACGTGATTTCGTTGCTGTTGACCTCCGAAATAGTTCCCGACGACTTCGAGCCGTCCTTGAGGAACAAGTCTACCCTGTAGTTGAGAAACTCAGTCATGAGGATGAGGAAAAGTGGAGAAGAAACGAGAACAGATCAAAAAAGTCCACTTACGATTAAAGTGAAAAATCGAGTGATAGTCGCACGCGCACGACTTCAGTGAAAGATGTATGGGTAAAATATGCAAAGTGACTTACGAATTTTTCAAGAAGGATTACTATAAACGAAATGTTATAGGGTAAAAGGAAGTAGAGGCAAAGTGAAAGAGTTGAAAGAGTTGAAATTATTCATTTTCGAAATTGAGCTACGACTGAAGAGCATTTTTCAGTCCTTTTCCAGGCTACTTACTCATATATTCTAATAGTGCGGGAAATTCTTCAAGGTAAGATGCCAGTATATCATCTTCTAAGTTTGAAGGATTTATTCAAGCGTCGATAAATAATATAGAGCAACCCATTTCGGTATCGAACCAGTGAAAAATTCCTCTAGTACTTCAAATTGCTTCCCGGATCCTCCGTCCTCTCAATAAAATATCGCCTTGGCCGATTGTGAGGATGAACGAAATTTGCACCCAATTTCGCAGCAGTTTCCTTGTTTCTTACTTCGGCAATCCAAGTTATCGAGCTAGAATTGGATGAGTTTTTCATATTAGCCATTGTATGTGGCTCTAATGGAAAGGAATATACTAGTATTGTAATCTTGCCTTAAAAAATAGCAGGTCCATGGCAGAAAGCAGCCCTCTATTTTGATATCCATGGTCCCCAACCCTTCATTACAGGGATATTCAATACCAACTAATCAGATAGGATATTTAGAGCCCCCATTCTTTTTATGCCATTCAATACTGTCTAACTGATGATTAGTCTATGGGAATTCATTGCATGCACTCAATTCATTAAGTCATTGTTTAGACTAGCCCGGCTTCAAAGTCGACCCTGTAGCCTTGTTTCTTGAACTCCAGGTATGCACCGAACTGGTTGTTCAATGAATACACCAGTACATTCTCCTTTATAAAATGAGATCCAGCAGCGAGGATAGAGCTAGTAATTTATGGTAACTATTGGAAATGCAGGGTGTTCTTACAGAATTCAGCAATTATGAAACTTATCAGGTATGAGAATTCTTTAAGCTTAATATATTCGTACAACAACCGTCTAAGGCAATTCGAATTTACCATTGGTCACCATTTATCTAAGTAGCGTGCTTTAATAGTCTCCCACTTCTTTACACAAAACAATGCTGGGTGTTGAATATACAAATTTAAAGGTTCTTTCGTTTAGCAATGTCATAACTAGCATTGGTTACTAGCCATACCACAACCTCACAGCCATAATAACTAGCTGGCCTTTGGAATATAACTTAGTTGGGTATCGCCGGTTGAAGTTTTAGCGTCTTATAGCTCTAAGAACTTAAAATTGGTGGCTTTGGTTGGTACAGTTAACAGAAGCCCATCTGACATCACATGTGACTGTTAGGATCCCTCTGAAAGACAAATTCTAGAAACCCATAGATGGTAATGAATATTGCAATATTACAAGCAGTTACGTCTAGAAAATAGGAAGTTACTTTTACTCCTCGTTCATCTTAGTCATTGTTGGAATCTCCCTAATGAAGTAATTCACATTTATGTAGAATTTGCACATAGCTCATATGCCATATCCAGAAGAAATTCAATAATCGCATTCAACAAGATCACTCAATTACACCAATTTTGCTAAATATCTCTCTAAATTACATAACTGCTATTTCAGACATCTGCCGAACCTATATATATCCTCGTAGCATCTTTTTTCACTCTCGTTGTGCTCCTAAACTCGTTTCTTTCGAATCTCCACTTTTACCGAAGTCCGCCGAAATAAGTGTAACAAAAGTTTTTTTCTGCCGACTCGTCCACCTGCTAGGGTCTGGCTCTGGAGTAACTTTTCGCCCTCTTCTTTTCCTAGAGCAGATACGATTCTGGCTCCAAAACCAATTGCTCTATTAGCAGCTTCTGCAGATATTCACCGTCTTCTTGGAGAGTGCCCCTTCTATTACCGGCTGTAATTGAACACGTTTGTATCTGCTTCTAGTGTAGATTTTCCATTTCCAGCCTTTTGCGGGTAAATTCCTTCGGCTTATTCTGGAACTTTTCACGTTCTGTGATCTCGAGAAAAAATTGAAAAATCTCCAGACCCAATTAGCTCAACATCTGATCCTATCAACGCAACGCATACAGTGCAAGCAATTCTACACCATTCACACAAACCATCAAAAACCTCAAGCTTCTAAACAACCCTAAGAATTTCAATAAAGTTTCAATTGGATTCGTCATACAAAATTACTAATAATTTCAGTAAATTCCATTTATCAGAACTTATCGCATATCACATCACAATGTCCAAAGTCACAGTAAACGAAATCTTTCTATACATCCCCAATCTCATTGGTTACTTTAGAATAATAGCAGCTGTTTTGTCGTTCTTGTGCATGAAGAACCATCAGCTTCTCACTCTCATCTTTTATGGTATATCAGGATTTTTGGATGCCTTCGATGGCTATGCAGCCAGAAAGTATAACCAAGGCACTAGATTCGGTGCCGTGTTGGACATGGTCACCGACAGATGTGCTACGTCGTCATTGATCGTGTACTTGGGCACTCTTTACCCCAAATATACTTTCTTCTGGCAACTTCTTGTATCGTTGGATTTGGCTTCTCATTACATGCATATGTATGCCATGTTGAGCTCAGGCTCTACTTCTCACAAGAATGTTGACTCTACCCAGTCTAGGATTTTGTCGTTGTACTACACAAACAGAACAGTCTTGTTCTTTGTTTGCCTTGCAAATGAGGTTTTCTACGTAGCTATCTACTTGCACTACTACAACTGGTTTTGGTTGGGCACCTTAATGGTTTATTTGAACGCTCCCATCTGGTTATTCAAGCAGTACACAAACGTCGTTCAGTTGAAGAGTGCGTCGCTCATTTTGGCTAGAATGGACGCCGAAGACAAATCCAAGTCCAAGTCCACGTAGCCTGGTACATATTCATTTATAGAGATGCAGCTCAGATCGAGTCCGTACATTTTACGATTTGGGTGCCTTTTTATACAATTCTACACTATATAACAAGAATGCAATGTTTCAATAGATCAATAATAAATGGTTTACTGTCTATTTAATATATTTTGAAATGATTGAATTCATCTATTTTTAACTCATGTCGTACACTATTTAGTATGAATAAAGGACAATGTAATGCTCCATAACGAGTAATCAGTCATGGCAATATGAAGCCATGCGAGCTTTCTACTTGTACTCGTTCATGCAATTGTTCAAGCCCCCTATTAGCATGATCAATGAGGCTAGCCTCATTGATATACTGTGCCATTTCTTTTTCAAACATGTAGGCATCTTTCAACATCACAATACTGACACTTTGATTAAGTCCATTGATACAGAGATTCAAGAACTTGAGAGCCTTGTTGAAAACTTCTCTCTCCTGACCGGCCTTGAACATTTGAAAGCAAATCTGTGCTAAGTCAAGATATGCCTGCGAAACAATCTCGCCATGGCCAACAGCCAATACTACAGGCATTATTTCCTGGAGAATATCGTACCCATCTTGGTAGTAGCCAAGTTTATTCAAGGTAGAAACCAACAATACCAACCCTTCAACTACTACCGTTCTGAAACCAACTTTTTTACCGTGTTCTATCTGTTGAATTATTAGTACAAGACACTTGGAGTTGTTTCCGCTCAAATTGTAGATTTTACATTTGAGCAAGTTTAGCTTGATGCTTAAGTAGGTGTCACTGCTCGGTAAACTGTTCAACTGGTCAGCAATCAACATCAACGCACGCGAATAATTTTGAAGATGAATCTCCACTTCAACTTGGATTAAACTCAACTCGTTTTTCAAATCAATTTCCTTCACTTCGTTGCTAATCAATACCTGTATGATCTCTTTGCAGATCTTGAATCTTCCTTTTAGGAAATTCAACTTAATCATCATTATCAAACTTCTGCTTTGGATAGCATTAAATAACGAGTAGTCCTCTTTACCAACTTCACGTTTCAACTTCGTCAAATCTTTGTACGCGGCATTCGTATCACCCTGAATGAATTTAAGAAAACTGGATCTTATCATTATTGAGATTCGATCGTTCTTTTTATCAGCAGAGTCCAAGAGTATTTGTATGTACGCGTCACTCAAGACAGGATTTCCGATTCGACTCCACACTGTAGCAGAGAGTTCCATTGACCTAACGAAGGAGGGTATTTCGTCATTAATGGAAATATAACTAGCTTTCAACAAACTTTCCAAGTACGAAGTCATGGAGCCACCATTATTCATAATTTGTAGCGTCTCGAAGTTATAGCTCATGGAATACAACAGTAGCGATACCAGCTGAGACTTTTTAATCAAAAAGTCAAGCAATTGCGATTCATTGTTGTTATTGTAGAAACTCTGTCGGTTCCATAATTGCGGTTTATTTTTCATGAAGTTAAAGAGCCATGATAGAATGTATGTTAGGGTAGCATTATCCTTGTTCTCTCGAGCTACTGAGATTGCCTCCTCTATTGCATCTATGGCCTTTTCATCTTCGCCAAAAAACTGGTGCAATGAAGCTCGTGATATTAATGCAAAATGGTAAAAGTACTTTGAGTTGTTTGAGACCATATAATCAAAGTATTGGTGCAATGCTTCAAATGCTCCAAGATAGTCACAGCCGTGTAAAGCCTCAAGGTACTTTATATAATAATGAGATGGTAGATGGTTGAAGTTGATATTCTGGATCAGACTCGTATTTGAATTGGGAGACGTCATGATATACATGATATCCTTTAAGATCTGCGGTGTAGGTGTTCCATAAGTTTCGAGAAGATGAATTTGTCGTTCCAACAACGTTTGGAGATCATGTTTCGGAACCAACAACAACCGCTTATTGCAGTCTACGATGGATTGCGCAGTTGTCGGTATATCATAGCCGATATTTTCTTTCAATTGGGCGTTCAATTTGTTGTATAAATCAAGATCTTGATTGTTGGATTGAATATTAGAAGAATGCAAAGAATCTGAACTAGATCCTCCAAAGCTCAAATACATCAGCCTAGACGACGATCTGTATTCCACAAACGCTTCATAAAGTAGAAAGACCTCATCGAACTTTAGTAATCTAAACGAAGTCGTAATCTTATGGATGAATCTACCTAGTAAAGAACGTGACGAAAGCCGCTTATGGCCGTAAACGTCCTTTACGCTGACTGCAGTAGGCAGCAATGGGTAAATAAAGCATGCAGTGATGCTCTGGTCCAAGCTTTCTACAGAGTTGATTGACCAGAGTTTGTCGAGAAGTTCCTTCTCTAGCCGGCGTAGATGAAGAAGTTTACTATCTTCAACATTTACTTCTTCATCTTCACATTGATTTTCACTATTCATTTGACTTTCGTCTTGTATTTCATTTGTATCCTGGCCTTCATGATGTTTATTCTGGTCTTGTTGTTCTCTTTGAACATTGTGATGTATGGCATTACCAGTGACCTCCTGTTCCAACCAATAGCAGAAATCTGCCATCGAAGGAAGAACCACTAGAGAACCATTCAGATCATAAATCGGTTCATTTTCTATGAACTTGATGATAGCTCGTAGAATTGGTCTGATCAAGGACGAATGGACATATTGTTCACAGTAAAGTTGTACCAAGAGCAAAGTCGCTATCTTATGCGGCGACAAGTCCTCAGTCAAGAGGAGTTTGACGTTCTGAGAATGAAGAGACATTGAATCTCCTTAGTCATTAAGATCCGTTATTAAATGATGAACAGGAAAAGTGCCAGTTGCAAAATGAAAAATGTAAATATTGTTTCGTTTCGCGACTATAAAAGGCGCGGCTTGAATTGAGCACTATATAAGAAGTGAATTTCCAGATTTGTCGCAACTTACTTTACTATTCTCCAATACTTGTTCAATGCTATCTCTGTAATCTTCCACTCCGAAGCTTGAAGTCAACTCGACTTATATATGTAGTACCATGTTACTCTAATTATCTTGCTATGAAATATCAAATAACTATTGAATCTACTCTATAACTCTAGTCTTCGTCACTATCATCTACATCAATCTCTGGCATCTCAAAGTCAGATTCGTCGTCATCGCCATTACTGTTCTGGGACACTTGTTGCACTGGAGCAATAGGAATTGGATCTGGCACTTTTTCTGACTTCTGGTTCTGAATAGACTTCGATTCCGGGTCTACCTCTTTGGTGGGTGCAAAATGCACAACAGTCTCGGGATTGACCTTGGTGAAAATCTTATCTTCAACAATTTGTCGAGTTTGTTCTTGTTGAATTACATGTGGCTCAGGCTCCATCTTTCTCTTTTTTGCTTCAGGAAGCTCATCTTCATCAATGGCTCTCTTCTGTTCTGGTACTCCAATTTCATTTGTCTCCTTTTGTTCGTGTTCTTCCTCGTTCTCTTCTCCTTCTTCTTCCTCTTCTTCGAAAACAGATTCTTCCTTAACATTCTTTATATAAATTGGTAAAGGAGGGAATCTTGGGTTGTTGAAAACGCTCAAGAGAGGATCGTCACCAAGAATGGTGGTTACAATAGGCAACAACGAGATTTTTTCGTATCCAGGATACAACACAGCGTTGATCAACAATGATCTTAATTCACGAGGAATCAAGTGCTCGTTGTTATAGTATCTGGAATGAACAGCCTGAATGAGAATGTACCTCATAATCTTGTAATGCTGCGTGGGAGGTAAAGTCACAGTGGTAATGACAGCATTCATAAACTGTCTGACAATATTGACCGTAGCCTCTGGAATTGCTTCGTTGAACAAGTGTTGATGAGACAAGATATCCGACAAGGGAATTGCAGAAGTGTTCTTATTCTTCTTATGCTTTTTACCTCCATTGGAACTATGGTTACTTTTGTTTTGTTGTGCTGTGGAATCGGTAATTCTAGGTTCTACCAATAAAAGTCCAACATCTACGAATCTCAATAGTTGTGTGTGGTCACTCAAAAAGGAAACTAATGACAAGTAGATACTGACACAAGAGAGCAACTCTCTGTTGATTACTTCTTGAATGATAAGCTCGTCGTAGTCGATTTTCTTATTCTTGAAAGGAACGAGAACTTCCAAAAGGGACAAAATATTACCCAAATGAGGTAACATGCTCCCTTTGTATGTGAAAGCTAGATCCTTCAAGAATTTTATGCTGTTCAAACTGTTCAAGACTGTGGTGGATTTGACGATCTTTCTGATTTGTTCATCTCGGACATCGTTTTTGTACGAGATGTATCTGACATTGATAGAACATATGATTTCATTCACAACCAACACTAAACCCAAAGGCACCTTAACACTGAACTGGGTAGCATATGTCACGTACGCGTTCAACAAGTTAAGCAAGATATCAACTCGAGTCGAGATCTGGAAGACAGACAGAGGTTCGTTGACATCAATTATCATGTCGGGCAAGATCTTGTCATTCTTTTGATTATCTTCATAGTTGGGCAATTGCTCAAATAATCTGGGCAACGAGGAGTCATCAGCTAAGTTTAAGAACTCGTTGTAAATTGCCAACACAGACTTCAATTCCTTGATCAAGTTCCTTACATCAGATTCCCACTTAATCTCGGGCTCAGTTTTTTCAATGGCAGGCAAACTGGCCAAAGTTTGATAAATAGCACTCTTCAATGGCCCTGGGAAGTTAACAAAGTCCTGCAAATGCAAGAAAGTGATCAACTTAGCTCTCAATTTGTTACCAAAAGGTCTGAAGGTAGTGGGATGGAATTGGATCAACCTCTTCAAAGACTTTATGATAATCAAAGGGGAGAAGTGCAATTTATCCATGTACAAGGTGATAATAGTTGAAAGTTTTGGTGTCAAAATTTCTCTCGTCATGGTGGGCTTTCCTCTAATCTTGTCACACAAATAATTGAGGGCTTCTACAGTAGAGGTCAACACCTTAATGTTTACGGTCTCGTTATAGGAGTCCAAGTTCTTGACAAGCTCGACAAACAAATTGGATCCTTCAGTAGCAAGAATAGTGTAATTGTCACTGATAACACGTATAAGGTTTGTTCCAGCCCATTTGTTGTACTCGACGGGGGATCTAGTGAGATTCAAAATTCTCGAGACCAAATGCTTGGAGTCAGACTTGGAAATATTGTTCAAAATTGACTTGTCATAGTAGAGAGTTGAAAGAAGCGGAACCACCGACGAAGGGGACCCCTCTAATTGCTTCAAGACTAGACTCAAGGGAATAGACATTGCTAACAATGTTACTGGAGCAAGTTATAGGTGAAATATCGAAAAATCAGTTATAAAATTGTCGCAGCCAATTGAAAAATTAGAGATGGGGTTCTGCATGGCAAACAAAAATATTAGTACTACCTTACATAATCAAGATAAGTACTTCACCACTATTCATCAACCATTTCTACGCTGTTCTTGAGATTAAATATGTCTTGACAACTAAAAAAAACACAAACTATGCTTGTCACAATGATTTATAAAAACTCTAAAAGGTACAAGGTGAATGTCTAGAGGTCAATCAAGTTCTTAAAGCCAAATGGCTCATATAAAGTACCTTCACCCTGGAAGAACTTGGACATAGATTCGACCCAGTGCAATCTCAAAGAGTGCAACATGGCCGAGGTACCTTCCATTACTACCAAGATACAGACCGTCAACGAGAACCACATTGCAAATAAGAAGACAGTCATGAATACTCCCAAAGCACCAGTAGCACCAAAGGAGCCTCCAATGGTCATAGTCCACAAGACAGTAGACAATTGAGCATGGGCTAAAGACAATGCCCACAATCTCAAATACGATGCCGTATGAGAAACACAATTCAAACAGAACTCGATAGTATGGATGACCTGGTGGATCATGATATCGCCAAAGTTGTGTTCTTCATGATGTTCATCGTCATCATGAGCAGCAGCTTCACCTTCTTCCAAGTCATCTTCGTCAGTAGGCAATTCCTGGTATTCGGCAGCTGCCTTGTCTAATTGTCTCTTCAAATACAAAGGCTTAAGTAACAATAACCACGGAACACAGATCAATGCTAACATCAAGAGGAAGACTTGAATACTGGCTTGACCTTCGTACAATGGCTCAGCAACATTTCCAGGTGACAAGAACATGGAAATTAACATGTTCAACAAACCTGGAGGCTGTTTATCAATGGCATACCAGTTTACAGTCCATTTGTATACTACGCACAATGACAAGTACCCAAAGATACCTTGCATGAATAACAATCCTGGAATGAAGTTTCCAACAATGTCTATGACACTCTTGAAATGGATGTAGTTCACCAATGAGAAGATGTATGAATACGACATGTGGGTATAACCCATCAATATCGACAACTTCATCTTGTAGGAGTTAGAAAACAACAACGCATTTTCAGATCCGTGCCATGCTGGATCCAAACCAAAGATGTATGTTCCAACTTGTTTGGCCAACACAGTTTCACCAATAGCAAATTTCTCAGGCCACTCCCAGCCAGAACTGAAAAGCGTCATAGATCTAGAAAAGATATCGTTGTATAACAAACCGGTATACATCGAGAAGATTCCCATCAACAACAAGATATAACGACCGCTAAAGGCCATGTCAAAGATCTCGTCATGCTTGGAAGCTCCTAATTTCTTTTCGTTCAACACCAAGGCTAAAGCTACTAACGTCAATATGAAACCGTGTCCCAAATCTCCAAACATGATAGCAAACATAAATGGAAAGGTGATGACAGTAGGTAAACCAGGATTCACTTCACGGTATGTGGCTATACCGTAGGCGTCACATATATTCTGGAAAGCATCAGTGAACTTGTTGGTTCGATGGAAAGTAGGAGGCGTTCTCGTCGTTTCAAGAACGTTGATGATGGTAGGAATCGATTGTGAATCATCAGAACCCTTGATTGTAGTTGTCAAGGTCGAGATCTCATCCGTAGGAATCCAGCCCTCAGCTACTAACGTCTTTCGGGAGTCATCGTAGTCGCAAAGATTCATAGATTGATAAACGGCTTTTTCGCGAGCAATAATTTCCCACCATTTAGCCAAGTCTCTTGAAATAGCAATCAATTCAGATGATAATGCGTTTTCGGATTGTGTGAGAACCGCAGATAAGTCAGCCAACTTCATGTTTGTTTCAGCCAATTGGTCCGAACGCAACGATACAGTGGCATCCACATCGTAGATATCTGCGTCCAACGACTCGCAGATCTTCTTTATACGATCATAAATGATAGCACCATGCGAAAAGATGATAAAAGAGTTCTTGTTCACAAATTCGTTGGAATGAACCTCGTAAACTGGCTCAGCCAACTCTTCGCTATGATAGTACAAGTTACCTCTCAAAATTCTCCACAAGATCTGCTGTAAAGTTCCAACCTTTTCACGAGAGATAACTCCACTAATAAAAGAGCCATGTGAAGCTTCTTGCGCTTGTGATTCCAATTGAGAAAGTAACGCTGATTCTTCACTGGTCTCCAGCTGAGGCCCAGCATTGACTACAAAGAAATTGTCTACACCTTGAATTGTTGCTTTGAACTGCTTCAACTCCTTCTGTTTTTCATAGAGCGAATTGGTCGAGTCAATCAATTGTAAAAGTCGATCCTCCAAGATCTGGGCATTCTCTACATGCTCATCAATATCTGACTGGGGCACAATGGGCAGCGATTCATAGGGAAAAGTCTTGACAGGAATGTCTCTTTGATCCAATTCCTTCTTGAAACGATTAAATTGACGTTCCACATTGTCTAACCTTCTCAATTCCTTGACAAACGAACGCTGGAACTCATTGACTTTCAGGTTCAAATCTCTAAACTGAATCAAGTTCAATTGCCCAATCTTGTAGATAATGTCACGAGACACTTCAGTAGGCACGTATAGCTGGACAAGCGACATTTCCGCACAGCCTTGATGATGTTAGTAATCTTTTCAACACGTTTTAATAGACCTTTGTCACCTATAGCGAAATGCAACAGAATATAGGACATATAATCTCCTGCTTATCCATGGATTCCATTCCGAGATGCAGTTAAGCTTTGTGGCTTCACGGTTCAGCTCATATACTTACGGAAAACAGCCTCTTCCTTTTCCAGCATCGTGCGATGATTTGTGATGGCGATGAATGTATGTGTGGACAAGAAGGGTCGGAATATTTGGGCTATTCAATATCGTTCAATTGAGTTGAGGAATTGGTTATGGTTCAGACACGACTAATTACCTGATTGGTAGCGCCTGTAAAGTGATTAGGAAATGGGTGCAAAATATAAACAGAATCTGTTGTCTAAAATTGTCATAAGTTATCGGTAGAACTTTTGACCTTCAAGTTAAGTTGTTTCTAGAAGTTTTACGTGTCACAAGAAATTGTGATTTTGTCTTCTTAGGAACCTACTCGGGCTGTTGCCTTATCTCATCTCATGAACATCAATTAAGTCACGTGTTATAAATGAAAACGTGATCTACAAGACACTACGGATGGTATCAGTGTTTACAGATTTGACAGTGAAGACAATCTTCACATCTAGCAGATTCTTTATTATAAGAGGATGGGCTCTTTTCCGCATCCATTCTACGTTGTGGAAAGGATTTACCTGCCTTAACTCTACATATGTCAGGTTCCGCCTATAAGAGACTAAATACAACTTGCTGTGTGCACAACTATTCTTTTGATAACAGGTCCAACGACGAATGAAGGGCGTGTTTATGGCTGTTGCCTTTCATTTTCAATTTCAAGTATAGGAGGAAACGGCAGCTTCACCGGTTACCACCAAATTTACACCAGAGCCTTAACTGCAGCTTTAGTTTTTCTCTTTCGTACCCATTGCCTGACAGAAGTCGTTTGAAGCTGCTTCTCAACAATAATAAGTCTACATTGTTGGAGGAAATAGTCTGAAATTCAGACCAGATCATTTGGCGATTTAGAGCTTAGATTCATGGTGAGTTGCCGTAATTGTAGGGCTCATTTCATCTGGTTTACGGCTCATTCGTATTCCTAGCTGGGGAAGTTCATTTGGAATGATTCACGTGATATGTATTGTAGAGTTCAGCCCCTTAACAAAGGTGTAATTTTTAGTTCCAATTTCATACAGATGGAGAAACTGGTCTTGGACTTCAGAAACCGCGAACGTGCTTTCAGAAGGCTCGTTGCCTCAATTGGGTAGGTTAATGTGGACCATTTTGAAAATTTCATTCTCCAGTTCTGCTATCATAAAAAATATCAGCCATATGCCAGATAGAGAACAAGTTGAATAGTCAGAGGAAAAGAAAATAGGAACAATTTAGTATTCGAGTACAATGAAACAACATAGTAGAATGAATCTTTCAACTCTAACAAGGTTTTTGGAAATTCCCCAGAGATGGGAGTTGAAAAAAAGACAGTGGAAACAACAGAAGGCAAGAAGATGCTTTTGAAGCAATCGTAATATCTATGTGTGGAACCACCTCAAGACATGGAACGACTTAACGAACCATAGTCGCCCTAATAATATTCTAAGATAAGATACAATTTGTCAGATTAGTCCGGTTGCGATATCTTGACTTCCAAAAAGCGGTATCATAGAAATTATTAAATGTCAAGATTTACAATGCAAGATACAAGAGAAAAGGCGATTCTTTGAAAAGTCTGAATTTAAAACACAAAAAAATATATGTAGACCAATATTACGTCGAAGATGGAACGGTTTCGAAATACAAATGATTTTGAGCAAGATTACAAAGAGTCCGCCAAAACCGAAGTTTCCTTAGACTAGAGCTTTCCCAGATTATAAAGATAAGAAGGAAGTATGACTCAAGGTTACAAACGAGCGAGTACTACGTCATCGGGGACTCGGTGAGTTTTTCTGAGGTTTCGAACCCCGAAACAATGGTGGACTCTCGAGAATACCCTACATAAGCTCTCCAGCACAAATAGTGACAATAGTAGAAAAAAGAGACCCACGGATGCAATATTATGTAGTCACGGTCATCCAGTGTAATCGGAGATCTATTTCAACCTCTTTGGAAACTCAACAGTGTCACACAAGCCGTGCTATGTGCCTACTCGTCATTCCACGAAAGTGTCCGAGCCACCTTCATGAGAAGATGGGCCTATGCTTCCCCTATTTATTTTTTTGTAGCCAGACGCACTCTGCAGATGAATTTTGGAGATAGTCATATCAGGATTTGTTTCAAGTGGAACTACCACACCAAAATGGCTGAAAAGGGCACCATCATCTGACTGGTCTGGTATAACTGGAGAAAATGGGATCCAATGTCGTTTCGTTTCAAACGACTCTGTTGAACTAATATTTATATCGGAAGTTTTCCTCCTCCTCTTACATCAACTAATATTTTTTCCTTCAAATAGTGTATTTTTTATCTCCACCTAGCCTCAGTAGCTCATTGCATACCTTTAGCCACATATAATATTCAATATTCCACCGGATTCTTAAATCCTAAAATTATCCAGTTTCCTCGTTGTACAGACAAGACTGACACCTTCTGTTGCACTTTACTCCGAAACTTTATACTCCTTCACTTGTGTTGCTGTGCTTTTAGTTATGGAAGGTTTCTACAATCTAATTTCAAAATTCAGCCTAACCGAGACCGCCGCTTCTGTAACTAAGACAGCCCCTCTCCAAATTGTAGGTACCCCAGAAGAAATAGCGAAGTATGTCTACAGAGACATCCTTGGCATCAAGAACGAAATACGATCGTACAACCAACTCACAGGAATCCTACACACCAACCTGCTATACTACAAGCTCCTCAAGTTGATAGAGGAAGACCATTATCGACAGCTCGAAGAGTTGAAAAGAAGATGCGAATACCAGGTCAACAGCACCGCCTATCAGCGCAAGCTCGTGGACCTCTATCTGTCTCAGCTCAACGAACTCTGCAACCTTCTAGATATTTTGAAGAACAATTACAACCATGGAATTCACGAATCTCACATAATTAACCACAGGACTAGAGCTAAGTCTCTGACGACATCTCCTCCTAGAGCAGGTTCCCATGGAGACGGTGATAACTCGATATTTTCAGGACGAAGTAGAAGCTCATCCATTTCGACCCAGGCCTCCCCCAAACAAACTACACCTATTAGCTTGGAGTTTGAAAAAAATGACAAAAATGATAAGGCTGCAGCGAAATTTTTGCAGCCATATTCTCAGGAAGATATCGAGCGCATAACTAACGAAGCACCAGACCATCTTTTAGACCCGATTTCATTTCAATTGTTCAGTGATCCGGTTATAACGCCAAGCGGAATCACTTACGAAAAGGCAAACATTGTTCGGTATCTCAGAAATAAAGGCAACCAGGATCCTCTCACTAGAGTTCCCTTGCGCGAGGATCAGTTGTATCCCAACCTCGTACTAAAGGATACTGTTGACGAGTATATCCAAAGCAAAGAGCAAGATTTCAAGGTGTAAATAGTATATAATTTGTAATATTACGAAACACATCCAATAGATAACGTAGCAGATGTTGAGCTTGTAAAACTGAAGATCCAACTATAGAGAAAGCTGCGCTACCATAAAATCTCGCATTATGTAGGAACTACCATTTTTTTCATATCTCGATGAGCTCTAGTTAGTACTCTTTTGCAACTTAATATTACTACTACTCCAGTCTATTTCTTAAGGTTCAGCTTCCAAAATGAGAAACTTGATTGTTCTTAACAGAGGAACCATTGATCCTCAGTCTCGAACATATCCAGACTTGGCTCTAATCGATTCGGTGTTTGACTCTGTTTCCGACAGTGTTACTATTGTCTTGTACTCCGAAGAATCTGCCACTATAGAAGTCCAACAATTTATGAAAAATGAGCTGGTATTGGTGTTGGCATCTTTCCCTATATCTGATCCTCTGTCCAAGTTGTTATGTTTCAATCATTTTGTAGACTCGGCCCAATTGGTATTTGTGTTGAGCAATGGGGATCTTATTACAGCCAGCTACGATATGAGCAATCCAGAATATGACACTACTATAGTGGAAATTGTAGGTTCTATAGATGTGGGTTTGTTGGCTTCTCAATGGTCACCTGATGAGGAGACGTTGGCAATTGTCACTGCAGAGAATAAGTTGTTGTTACTTTCCAGACTCTTTGAGCCTCTTAGTGAGAGAGAATTGGATCTCGACGATATCAAAATCACTGACTCGAAGCATGTTGCGGTAGGCTGGGGTAAAAAGGAGACCCAATTTAAAGGAAGAGGATTCAAAGCTTTGGAGCGTGAAAAAGAAGCATTGAAACATGCTGGCTTGGAGTTGAAAGAAAACACACCATTGCGGGATCCTACTGTAGCCGAGGTTGAACGGGGTACCTTGTCTCAGTTCGACGACTTTTCAACTAAGATTAGTTGGAGAGGTGACTGCGAGTATTTTGCAGTTACCACCACTCAATCTGTGTTGGTTGAAGACATAGGAGACACGTATGATAGAAGAGTCATCAGAGTGTTTACTCGTGAGGGAGAGTTGGATAGTGTTAACGAAGCTATAGATGGCTTGGAACACAACTTAGCATGGAAACCACAGGGCGCATTGATTGCCTCAACACAGAGACATATTGACACTGATGGTGATCAGACCCTAGACTTGGTATTCTACGAACGAAACGGTTTGAGACATGGCCAGTTTAATACCAGATTAAATCCTTTTACTGAAACTGTCAACGGCTTGGATTGGTCTTCTGATAGTGAAATCCTCTTAATACAATTGCATAACAGAGTCCAGTTATGGACTTCCAAGAACTACCACTGGTATTTAAAGCAGGAATTGCACATTAATCAGTCAGTTGTACCTGAGAACCAGGTTATTTTTGCCAAATTCCATCCAGAAAAACCATTGCACTTGATGATTGGTACGTCACATTCAGGTATCCAGGTCGTCGATCTTGCCCTCAGAGTTGTTACTGGACCTACTCATATCGGACATGATCTCGGTATGACTCTTGTCACTGACGGAAACATTGCTAAGATCACTCCTTTGTCTATTGCCAACGTCCCTCCGCCGATAAGTTTCAGAGAATTGGAAGTGGAAGATCCTATATCAGACTTGGCTGTCAGTAAATGTAACGAAAAATATGCCATTTTGACCAGCACCAACGATGTCTACTTGTGTCATCTTGCTATCGCCGATGCAAAGAACGGTAAAAATCCAAAGATAGCCAGTAAAATCAGCAACAGCTTGATTATTACCGACAATAACGAAGTAGCAAAGCAAATCGCCTTTATCAAGGACTCTTTGGTCCTTATTGCTGTTGATGGAGTAGGTTATACCAAAGTTGTTGCTTTTGAAGTAGACGATATCGCCAATCCTACTTTCAACGAGTCTATCGATGTTTCTCCCAAGCTTGTGATTATGAAATCGCTGGCTGACTTCGAAGCTGTCACTGCTGAGGCTGTAGATGGTACCGTATATTTGATCAATGCTGCTCAAGATATAGATGAGATTTGCAAGTTCCCTCAGTTGTGTCGTGATTTCGAATTGATTACAACACCTGGAGATGAATATTCCGGAGAAAAGCATACCGCATTTGGTCTTTCTTCGAACGGTAAATTGTATGCTGGAGAGACACAAGTGGCTTCAGCAGTTACATCAATCAAGGTTACGGAGTCACACTTACTTTTCACGAATGCCCAATCACAGTTGTGTTTTATCCATTTATCTGCTGCTACTGGCAGACTCGACTACGAAGTCTACCAAAACACTACCGCTGAATTTGTAGATGAAAGAGTAAGACAGATTGAACGAGGCTCGTGGTTGGTAAATGCTATGCCATCGAAGTATTCTGTTGTCTTCGAAGCTCCAAGAGGGAACTTAGAAACTATCTGCCCAAGAATTATGGTGTTGTCGGGAGTCCGGAAATTCATCAAGGAGAAGAACTATAAAGATGCCTTTTTGGCTTGTCGAACACACAGAATAGACTTGGACATACTTCACGACTACGATCCAGATTTATTTTTTACCAACGTTGAATTCTTTGTCAACCAAATCAAGAAGGTGGAACATTTGGACTTGTTCGTCTCGTGTTTACACGAAGAAGATACGTCTAAAACAAAGTATAGGGAAACTATCAATGAAACGGGACCTGTTCTTGAAAAGCTCAACCAATTGAATATTTCGCAATCAAATGCTGATACTCATGCTCAGACTCCAGAACCCCAAGATGTGCACAACACGGTCAAAAGAATAATTAGAAACAAAGAAGTTGTTGAAGATTTCAAGGATTCCAAGATAAACAGAATTTGTGAGGCCATTTTGTCAGTATTATTAAAGCCAGAATACTTCCAGACATATTTGCAAACTATTATTACAGCCTACGCCTGTGAAAAGCCACCTAACTTGTCTGCTGCTTTGAAATTGATTAGTGGGTTTGAAAATCCTGAACAAGTTGAGCAGTCAGTGACTCATTTGTGTTTCTTACAAGATGTGAACAAATTGTACAACACAGCCTTGGGCTTATACGATGTGAGATTGACTTTGGCTATTTCTCAACAATCTCAGAAAGATCCAAAGGAATACTTGCCATTCTTGCAGAACTTGCACATTCAAAAGGAATTAAGAAGAAAATTCTTGATTGATGATTACTTGAAGAATTACGAGAAGGCATTAGATTCGTTGCACAAAGAAGGACAGGACTCTGAGCAGGAATTTGATGATTACGTCGTAGCTCACAGCTTGTACAAATACGCCTTAAATATCTACAAATACGATGACAAAAGGACCAACGATGTTTTGAGGTTGTATGCTGACTACTTGAACCGTCAACAGAACTTCGCTGAAGCAGCTATTTCGTTTGAATACTTGGGCGATTTTGAGAATGCTTTAGAAAACTACATACTAGGCAAGAAGTGGAAGGAAGCCCTTGCTATTACTGAGAGACCTGAATATTCTAGCAAAATGGGAGTAACTGCAGAAAGATTGATTTCTTCGTTGACAGAAGAGCACAAGTATGCTGAGGCTGCAGTAATTGAGTTCCAGTTCTTGGGTAACCTCGAAGAAGCAATCAAACTCTACTGTAAGAACTATTACTACGATGAAGCTATCTTATTAAGTTTCAAGCAGAAGAAACCCGAATTGATCGAAACTATAGTGGACACTCAACTTAATGAGGGCTTTGGAACAATTGCTGAGCTTTTGGCTGACTGTAAGGGCCAGATGAACTCGCAATTGAGAAGATTGAGAGAATTGAGGGCCAAGAAGGCAGAAGATCCTTACTCTTTCTACGGTGTTCCTGATGAATTGGATACTCCTGATAATGTTTCGGTCGCTGCTTCAGAAACCTCCACGACACCTTCATTCTTTACAAGATACACAGGTAAGACGTCTGGAACAGCAAAAACTGGTGCCTCGAGACGTACAACCAAGAACAAAAAGAGGGAAGAAAGGAAGAGAGCTAAGGGTAGAAAGGGAACAATCTATGAAGAGGAGTATCTCATCAACTCTGTTGGCCGTTTGTTAGAGAGATTAGAACAAACAGAGCCTGATTCTATCAGATTGGTTGAAGGTTTGATTCGGAGACATATGAAGGAAAAAGCCTACCAAATCCAAAGGAACTGGAATGAATTAATTAATTTCATCAAAGAAAACGTTGTTGAAATCCACAACATGAGCGAAAAAGATAGAGAAAGAATCGACGATAATGGTGAAGTATATCTTATTCCTGAAATTCCGGTACCCACTATTCGTGAATTTCCAAAAAAGAACATCTTGGATTACTAGTCCTTTGCAAATTATGTACATATATTAAACTAATGAACAGTATAATAGATTCGTTAGACTCGTTAAACTCGTGATTGCTCGTACTTCATAGCAAGCTCTGCTTCAAGTTGCTTCAATTCGAGATCTAGTAGGATATCGCGAAGTCCCAAGATGGCATTCTTGGTAGCTTCGGTCACTGCCTGCTTTTTGGCTTTGTTGTAGCTCATATACTTAAATGGCAAGTTACAAGAACTACCAAGTCCATGGGCTTCGTTGGCTGTTCCATCTTTGAGTACAAGGCGGACTAATGCTGAGAAGGTAGCAGAGTATTTCTCAGTTTCATTTTCTTTTGAGTTCTCCTCCTGTACTAGTTCGCAGTCTATGATTTCGTGAGACCACCCGTTAAACCCAAAAACCTGATTGGCCAAATCGTATATTACCAGCGAGGATATGGAAGACATATTATTTCCCAATGGTCCAAATCGCCTACGATCTCTCGATGATTGAATAGCTTCAAGACGCGACTGGAAAGTTCCGATCTTGACTAGAGCCCATTGTGTTGGGACGAAGGCTTCTGTCTCTTGAGGCTCAGCCAAATCTTGGAATTGGGCCATATCAGGAAAAAACTCCACTGTCGTGGGACCATCCCACTTCAGGTCATCAAGGTCTGAGTTGTATACCATGGCTAGGAATAGACACACCGCACAAACTGAACTAGAAGGCAGCTACCTTACCAATAATAGACCTATGTATATACAAGTGTGGATGTGTTGTCTGCAGTAACCGCCTGTAACTTCATTTCAACCACTTTCATTGAAATGACTGGAAAGAGGGTAGACTACAAGTAAACAGCCTGAATAGCCTATTTAGGGACGCGTTCTCTGTGGTGAAAAGTTAGGGTTCGAGAAACTCACGTGCCACTGCCTGCACAGCTCTAAAAGTATGTACGGCCATGGTATTTTGCAACCTCTCTTCATTTTCTATACCACTTTTTTCCTCTTTTTATTATAAGAAATTGTTTCTGAATTGAAGATACAGTACAATATCATGATTTTTTAGAAATCTATCTTCCAACGGGCCACAATTGCGTAACAGCAGAGTACCTCGTAGCAAGTAATGCCTACAGAGCAATCTATTCTCTGCCAACACTTAGTATAATCACGTTTATGCCAATTAATGATTTAATAAAGAAGACTATTTTGTTCTAAGTATTCGTCACTAAGAAGACCTTCCAGTAGTAGTTTGTGTACTTTCTCCTGTAAAGGGTTCTTTCTCTTTCAGACTATTGACATAAATCTCTTGGTTCGCCTGCAGGACTTCTTCATCAATTTCTAAATCCAACACTTCAAAGATCAACTACGGTTTCTCTATTACGCCATCTCTTTTCACCAATTGACAGTCTTCAGCCTTTTAAAAGGTCTTGTATCTTCCTTTTCTGGCAATGGAATACATCAACAACTTGCTTGGACTGCAGAACCAAGTCCAGCTGGTGGAAGAAGCCATCCCTACACTCTGCAACCGTTTAGAACATGCCACCTTGTCATCCGACAGACGGTCGGCTGTTCTTGGCTTAAAGAGCTTTTCGCGTCAGTATCGAGAGTCTGTCGTCGAATATGGATTGAGGTCTTTAGTTTCCACTTTGAAAATAGACTTCGAAAATCCCATAATCGTGAAATCTATCTTGGAAACCTTGTTGATCTTGTTCATTCGAGGCGAAACCGACGAGGACTTGACCCGAGGCTGGATCTCGCAACAGTCCCGGATCCAGAATGGGAAGTACCCATCTCCTTTATTGATGCAAGATGTCACTATCGACCAGATGTCCATGTGGATTGCGGACGAGTTGACCCAAAATCAAGAAGTAATCACTCTCTTGTTGGACATCGTCCAGGACAACCACGATTTTCATATCCGCCTATACTCGTTGCAATTATTAGAAGCGTTGGTCTCTACTCGATCCACAAGAACTAAGGAAAGCTTGCTTAAGATACCCACTTCCATGTCTGTGCTTGTATCGCTCTTAAACGATGATAATGACCCTGTCAGAAACGAAACCATCTTGCTTTTGATGGCGGTAGTCAACGGAAACTTCAACATTCAGAAACTTGTAGCATTTGAAAACACATTTGACAAACTCTTTGACATTATCTCCGAAGAAGGGGGAATCAGGGGGTCGATTTTAGTTCAAGATTGTCTCACTTTAATAGCCAATCTTTTGCAGTACAATGCGTCCAACCAGAAGTATTTCCTCGAGACCCAATGCATACCTCGTTTGGCCCACTTGTTGTCAGAGCCAGTAGATGATGTCTACGAAGAAGGGATAACCGACGAAAACGGTTTTCCGGTTCTTGCACCTCCAATTGTATGGACGGATCAAAGATTGCAGAACATGGACATAGCATTAGAGATCTGTAAAACATTTATTTCACAAGACAACGAATTTGTCAACGAAAACCAAGAAAAATTGTTCCAAGCCAACGTACATTTGATAGTTTTGAAACTTGTGTTTTCGCCAATAACCCATAACACTGTTAGATCTGTGGCATTGTTGACTGCTGGTGATCTCATCAATGGAAATCCCAAGCTTCAGTTTGAATTTTCTCAAATAGATGTGCCCTATATTGATCCATCTTTGCCAACGCAATTACAAACATATGATAAACCAGTACCAGTTCCAATGGCTTTGCTAAACTGGGCCCTATTTATTAATTCGGTTCATGCGTTTGAAATCAGAGTCGGTGCTGCTGCTTGTTTGAGATCCTATTTTAAGGATAATTCAGACTCCAAGTCGGCATTTTTGTCTGACCAAAAAAAGGCTTATACCATTCCAAACTATTATGCCAATCTTCAAAATGAAGAATACGGCGGATCTAACGGATATTCAAATGGAGAAGCTAATGGCAAGTCGGATAATTCACTTACTACTCCATATGCAAATATTTTTTCCACATTAATGGACTACGATTCGGAGACTAAATTGAATCCCTATCGTGTTTGGTTCGCTGCATTGATTCTTATATACCTTTTCGAGGATTCCAACGAGAATAAAGAAATTGCTCGAAATATCAAGACCGGGGATGAAGAAGCAGGTGCTGAGGTGATGAACGCAATCCCAGCAATGGCGAGTTTATTGATTACGACGTTGGACAACATGGATCCCAGAATCTCAGTAGGGTATTTGATGCTTTTGACGGTATGGATTTATGAAGATTTTGGTGCCGTCAACGATTTTCTCAGCGACCCGTCTATTCCCAGATCCATTTTGGCTTATTTGTCTGATATCTCTTCAGAACCTACTGTTCTTGTACACGGAATGGCTACAATTCTCTTAGGTGTAGCCTACGAGTTCTCCTCTAAGGACTCTCCTCTTCCAAGAGTGGATTACCACAGTTTGTTGGTGAAAGCACTTGGAAAGGATAATTATTCTCTTAAGGTAAAGCAATTTAAGGAAAGCAACATATTCAAGTCCTTTGAAGAAGCGGAAATATTGACTGTTAACAAGGATGAAACCGGTTTGCCTGACGTCTTTTTTAATTCAGTGTATGTCAACTTGATTAAAGAGAACTTCACGAGAATTAAAAGAGCATTGTTCCACGATCCTCAAGCAGAACCAAAGGCGAATATAAACTATGAAGTATTCGAAGATCTTGACCAAAAGTACACGGAGTTGCAGAAGGAAATAGCGGCACATAAAGAAATTGCATCGGCAAATTCGACTGAGCTTAGTGAGAAAATTGCTGAATTAGAAAAGATCTACGAGAAGACAAAGGCCGACTTGGTAGAAACTACTGTACAACTTGCTTCGTTGAAAGAGGATCATAGCTCTGTTAACTTGAAATATGAGGAAACAGCCAGAGCCTTGGAATCAATGGAGAAAACTAAAGAAGAATTTGAATTGTCATCTCAGAAGTATCAAAAGGAACTTCTGGATTCGGAAAAGAAGGTTGGAGCTGGCGACGAGTTGTCGAAAAGCCTCGAATCAAAATTGGAAACTATTGAAGCAGCTAAAAAAAAGTTGGAGGACGGTATTAATAACATGACTCGTGATTTGTTTCAATTAAAAAAACAGAAGGGAGATGCTGAGAATGCCATCAAATTAACCGAAAAGGAATTGTCTAGCGCCAAGAATGAATTGGCCAAGTTGAAAAAAACCAATGAAATTAATGTCGAGAGGTTGAAAGTCACCAGCGAGGAATTCAAAGCAACTGTTGCCAGTCTCAACAGAAATATTGACTCTCTTAAGAAAGACAAGGATTCAGCTGTAAAAGAACTTCGAGAGAGGTTAGACGATGCCGAAGCGAATAATGAGCATTTGATGGACAAGTTAAGATCTGCTTCAGTAGCGTTCCTGGAAATTAAACAATCCAAATCTGCCGTTGATGAAGAACTTTCTAGTTTACGAAAGGATCTAGATTCTAAGGAACAGGCTCTAAACCAAATTAACGAGGAGATGACGAAACTAGTTGAACAGAAAAACTCTGTTCAACAAGATTTTGACTCGTTCAAGCAGCTCACTTCTGCTGAGATCGAGAGTTTAAAGACTCACGTCTCTGAATTGAAAACGAACAATGACGAAATTCGCTCAAACAACGAAAAGTTGAATGAGGAATTGTCGCAATTGAAGGACGATTTGGAGATTGAAACGATGAAGTTTAAAGCCTTGAAGACAGAAACTGATGACAAGCTATCAGAGCTACAGGAAGAGAACAGTAAGCTTGCTAGCCAACTCGAGGAGGCAAAGAAGAACCACGATGAAACTCATTCCAAACATACTAGTATATTGGATCAATTTTCCAAACTCAAAGAAGAACATTCATCTGTAAAAGAATCCTTGCACGAGCAACTAGACGAACATGAAAAGACCAGAGCTGAATTGCTTTCAATGAAAGAAGATAGTGAAACAAAGCTTAAATCCTTACAAGAAGAACATAAGTCTATGGAAACTGAATTAAACAATAAGATTGAAGAACATAAAGAGACAATTTCTAGTCTCCTGGAAAAGGAGAAGATGATTCAATATCTTTCAGAACAACATGAGAAGCAGTTGAAGAACCTTCAAGACGAGCACTCTACCACCAAAGATAACTTAAGCAAAAAAGAAGAAGAGCACGAGAAGATGGCCTCCGAGTTGGATGAAAAAGCTAAATTGCTTATCGAGCTAAAGGAAAAGTTCGAAAAAGATTTAAGTTCCTTACATGCTGAACAGTCTGATATGCATTTAAAATTGAAGTCTAAAATCGAAGAACATGAAAAGGTTGCTCATCAATTGTCTGAGAATGAGAAACTTATTGCTGAAATCAAGATTGCTCATATCAGTGAATTGCAAGAGATGGAATTGAAGAATTCTTCTGCCGTGGAAGATTTGAATAAGAAAACTGAACTATATGAAAAAAGCTTGACTGAATTAACTTCTCTTAAGGATACGCATGCAAAAGAAATACAGGAATTACAAGATATTCATATGGCTCTTAAGGATGCTCATAACAAAAAGTTGGTTGAGCACAAGGAAAATGTTGAAGCTTTGTCGGACAAAGAGAAGTCAATTCTAGAACTTAGTGCGAAGCACGCCAGGGAAGTTAGTGAATGGGAAAAAAACCATACAGAAATCTCTGAGAAATTGAAAGCTTCTGAAAGTAAACTTGAAACGACATTGCATGGATTGTCAGAAAGCAAGGCACTCTTATCTCAACGTGAAACCGAACTAGCTGAAAGCAAGAGGAAGTATGAACTTCAATTCAAAGAGTTGGAGCTGGAAAAGGAAAAGTCAGAGAAATTGTTATCTGTCAAAGAAGCAGAACTAGATAAACTTTTGCAGAAGCTTCTGCATAATGAAGAGACAATTTCTTCTCTTCATAATTCTAAAAAAATGGAGTTGTTGAAGCTTTCCGGTGACCACAATACTGCAATATCCAAATTACAAGTAGAACTCAATAATTCAGTTTCTGAATTGGAAAAGCAAAAATCTGCACTTGAAAATCTCGCGAACGAGAAAGAATCGATCCAATCAACACTAATTGAATTTAGAAAGGATTCCGCCGCTGAGATTGCAAAGCAGACTAAGCTTGTTGAAGACTTGACTATTTCAAAGGAGGACCTCGAAAAACGTGAATTGGATATTCAACTCAAGCTAAAAGATAAAGAAGCCGAATTGCAAGACAAGATTTCCTACATTGCTGAAAAAGACAAGCAAATCAAAACTCTCAGCGACAAATTGTCTACAGAACACAAGGATTTGGTTTCTGCCAAAGCTTCTGGTGCTCAACAGATTGATAAAATCAATTCGTTAAAAGAGGAAGTGTCAACCTTGAAGAAGAAGGTCAGCGAATTGGAAAAGTCCAAAGAAGACTCTATGAATAGCTCGAAGAAGATTTCAAAGGAGTTACTGAACATAAATTCGAAGCTTACCAATGAAGTCAATGATTTGAAGTCGCGATTAGAGGATCGAGAAGCCAATATAGCCAACTTGAAGTTAGAACTTGTTGAGAAAAGCGCTGAGATTGAAAAGGAAAGAGAAATTCAGAGTTCTACTTCAGAGACTATTATCAAAGAATACAGCGGTAAAATAAAAAGTTTGGAGAGTACCTTGAGTTCTCTTAGAGAGTCACATTCAGCGAAAATTAGTGGGCATGCTGACGAGAAGTCAAAGCTACAAGGATCAGTCGATACAATTAAGGTACTCTTGGAAGATGCGAACGCAGAAATTGAAGACCTAAAAGAGAAAATTGAAGAACTTAAACAGCAAAAAGTGGAGGACAACAAACTTTTTGAAGCCAGGAATGCCACAAATGAAAATTATATTGCAAGCATGAAGAATGAGACTGTCTTGTTGGAAGCAAAATTTCAGCTGAAAGAACTGGAATTAAAAGAACTCTTGAATAAAATGGATGATGTTGAAAAAAGCAATAGATTGCACTTGTCAGAGTTGGCCGATAGAAGCAGTGTAATTGAAGTTTTGAATTTGGAGATTTCTAAGCATAAGAATGAAATTGAATCCATTAATAACACACTATCCAATAAAGAGATAGCCTCAAAGGATGGTGAAGCAGCTATGGCGAAACTCAAGAAGCAGTTTGATGAACTTTCGACATCAAAGAACGAGGTAGACGCTTTGATGGAAAAGAAAATACAAGAACATGCGAAGCTTAAAGAGGAGAAAGAAAGTGAGGTCTCAAAGTGGGTAGCTGAATATGAGGAATTGTCCAATATGCACAAGAAAATCTCTAAAGATCTAGATGCTCAAACTACTAAGGGCACAAAGACTCTCTCTGAGATTGAAAACTTGAAAGCAGAGGTTAAGTCCAAGGATGAAGCAGTAGCATCTTTAAATTCAAAAATTGTAGAGCTAGAGTCAGAGTTGGCTAAATCTCTGAAATCTCTATCTGACGAGCGATCAAAATTAGGTAGTAAGGTTGATGAGCTACAGGCTTTACAGAAAGAAATAAAGGATTTGAAATCCAACTACTCAGATTATGAGAAGCTGACTAAAGCTACAGAAGAAAAACTCAAGAGTCTAGCATCAGAAAAGGCCGAGTTGGAAAAGAAGTTGCAAGTTGCAACTTCCAGCTCTGGCAAACTATCCGAAGAGCTCAAAGATTTCAAAAGTAAGCTTGCTATAAATGAACAGGAGTTGCAATCAGCTCAGAACTCTCTTGCCAACTTGCTGAATGTGGAAGCAGAGTTAAAATCAACTAAGAAAACTTTGAGCAAACTGCAAGATGTCGAACTGAAATTAAAAAATGCTAATAAAGAGTTGTCTAGGCTTAGTGATGTTTCAACAGAGCTTGAAAAGACAAAGGTTTCTCTAGCAGATTTGAAAAATGTTGCTAACGATTTAAAATATGTGAAAGAAGTGTCTGCTAAGCTTGAAGAAGAATTGAAGCTATCCAAGAATACCATTTCTACTTTAAAGTCGGATTTAGAATCCTCGATATCGTGTTCCAGTCAAGCTGAAAGTGAATTGAAAAAGATTAGGGACCACGCAAGTAAGTTGGAAGATGAACTCAAAAAATCGAAGAAATCTCTTAAAGATGCGCAAGAGGAGTTGAGCATGGCAAAGGCTTCTATTGCAAGTACTGAAAATGAACTTGAGATGACAAAGTCTGCTCATGGTGAACTCCTGAGTGAAGTGCGTTCTGCCAAAGAAAGTGCAGCTAAATTGGACCTTGTAGAAAAGGCATTGAAAGAATCCGAAGCGTCTTTGGCTAAACTGAAGGAAGTTGAAAAGAGAGAACTCTCAAAGCTGAAAACAGCTGAACAAGAGGTTACAAAATTGCAAGAAGAGTTGAGGAAGTTGAAGTTGGACAATGATAAGGCAGAATCTACTAGTGCAACATTAGAAAAGGAGAAAGAATCTCTAAGGAAGGAACTTGAAGAGTTGAGAGCATCCCAAAGTACTTTTACAGCTCTTGAAACGAAACTCAAGGAAAGCGAAGAAAATCACAAGAAAGAACTCGACAAGTTGAAGAAACAATTGAAATCAAATGCTAATATGGTTCCAAAGAGCGAGCTTGATGACTTGATGCTTTTGATGACAGATATGGACGAAGCTAATAAGAAGTTTAAGAAACAGTTGAAGGCACTTGGGCAGGATGTATCTGATGATGAAGACAGTGAAGACGATGACGATGACGATGACGATGATGAAGATGAAGATGACGATGATGAAGAGTAATAAAAGCACATTATGTAAATAAATAGACTATATATAAATCTGTTGTAATAACTAATTAATTCTACTTAATAGTAGCAAATATTGTGGGCCATCTTTATCTGCGAAAAATAAAAAAAGTCCAAAGGCATCAAACCTTGGGAGTGTGCAAGTATTTGAATATCTAATTGCCTAAGTATTGAATATTTAGAAGGTATTGAGAAGCAAAATCCAAGACTTCCAATGGTATAAACTATTTCCGTCACTATCCATTTCTTGCCCATACAAAAGTTCATTGCAACATTATATTGCTCGTTTATGTAAGTTACTGCAGATGAAAAAATTTACGAGCTCACACTCAGATCTGTTTCGAGATTAGAATAGTTCACCAAGTTCCACACTTATTCTAGCGATTGCTTTGTTTGTTTTTTTGTTTCATAAATCCTCTATGATTCTCCTTATTGATTCGTACGACTCGTTCACCAATAATCTTGCCCATCTTTTGCGCGAAAGTACAGGCCAGGAAGTTGTCACTATCCATAACGATGCCTATAATCCCGATGAATATGAGCAGTTCTACACAAGCATTCTACCACTTTTCGAGTATATCGTGATTGGACCCGGCCCAGGACATCCAGCTATATCCAAAGATGTTGGTATAATCGGTTGGTTGTTGCAAAAAATGAAAACAGAAGCCAATGGAGCTGTACCAGTTCTAGGCATCTGTTTGGGCTTCCAGAGCTTATGCAATGAATTCGGAAACCCCGTAGACAAGTTGCACGTTGTCAAACATGGCCAGATCTATGATATCTATCCTATTCAATCCGATGACAAGTTATTTACAGCTGAACAGAAGGTGTCATCATTTGGAAGTGTCAGATATCATTCGTTGTTTGTCAATAACTTGAACGACGAGATAGTTCCATTGGCCTATTGTTATGAGCCCAACGACGCAATTAATATAGAAAATAGAATCTTGATGGCTGTGAAGCACAAAACTCTTCCCTTTTATGGAGTCCAGTATCATCCCGAGTCCATCTGCTCTTCGCATGGAGACGAATTGATCCGTAACTTCACGGATATAGCCACAGAGTATAACCGCAGCCACAGGCCGTTTGTATTCTCACATGACAAGCAACACCACCAGAATCTCATTGATGATCATGCTATTCATGAGTCTTTCTTGATCCGTGATGGAAAACTTGAAAGTAACGGCGTTCCCAATGTTGTTTTGAAGAAAATCAAATTGTCTGGAGATATTCAACCCACAGACATCTGTGATTACTTCCACAAGACGAACAGAAACGACTTCATACTTTTGAATTCTGCGTCTCTTCCGGGTGAATGGTCAATTATTGGTTTGCCAACGAGAGGTAAGAGTGATGTGATCACCCATTCTGTAGATATTCCAGAAAAAGTCATAATATCTAAGTACAAGGATTCTACAATCGAGCCCAAAGTCGTCACTGAAGATGTGTGGAGTCTTGTGGCTCGTTTGATGAAGGAAAAATACATCGCTAGGGAAGATATCAATGAGAAGTTGGGTAACTATCACTCCAGGGACTTACCCTTCTTTGGTGGCTACTTGGGTCTCATCTCCTACGAAGAAGGACAACATATAATTGTGCAAAAATTGGAACCAATCACTAATAATAGCACCCCTGACTTAAAATTGGTGTATATAGAGAGATTTATCATCTTTGACCACATCACCAATGACTGGTTTATCGTCTCCATTAGCGAGACTGACGACACTATTTGGGTAGAAGACTTGTACAATAACATAACCAATCTTTCCTATGAAGGCAAGCTCAAAATCGGTATTGAGTCGATACCATCCAGTGTTAAGCAGTTGGCTAAACAGGGTGATGAAGACGTTATCAAGTTTGAACTACCAGCCAAAGACGTCTACAAGAAGCAGTTCGATCTATGCCAAGATTTCTTACATTCTGGAGATTCATACGAACTTTGTCTCACCACCCAGCTGAAGATCTCCTTACCTTCATATATAGAGCCTTGGGAGATCTATAAGGTTTTGACTCTCCGCAAGAATCCGTCTCCTTTTTCATGTTTCATGCAATTTGACGACTGCGTCTTGATTTCATCATCACCAGAGAGATTTGTGTCATGGAAAGATAATTCAAACGGATGTAAGAGAGTGGAGTTGAGACCTATCAAGGGAACTGTGAAAAACACACCCGAAGTCGACTTAGCTTTGGCCACCAAGATCTTAAAAACGCCCAAAGAAATGGGTGAAAACTTGATGATTGTAGACTTGATCAGACACGATTTGTACCAGTTCACCCAGAAGGTTAGTGTATCGCAGTTGATGGCTGTTGAAGAGTACAAAACAGTTTATCAGCTTGTGAGCGTAATTCAGGGAGAATTGAAAAAGGAAGGATTCCATGGTATAGACATCTTACACCGCTCGTTGCCTCCAGGATCAATGACAGGGGCGCCAAAGAAAAGATCAGTGGAGTTGCTCCAGGATATCGAGAGCTTGCAGAGCACTGGGTTTCCAGGTGGAAGAAGAGGTATCTACAGTGGAGTTGTAGGGTACTGGTCTGTGACAGACGACTCTGATTGGTCAGTGATCATCCGGTCGGTATTCCACTATGACGACGACAAGGATAACACCAGTGACATCAACCTCTACAGAATTGGTGCTGGTGGAGCCATCACCGTTTTGTCAGATGCCGAAGGAGAGTGGGAGGAGATGGAGTTGAAGTTAATCAGTGCACTACAGGCATTCACATAATAGAGCAGCAGCTACATAGAGGGCATTATTCCATAAATATAGACATACATGTACATAGACAATAATATATAGTATATAGTATATAATCTCATGTTGTATAAATCAGATATATTATATTCTGAATTATAAGGATATATTTTACGTTCAATCTTCAAACAATATGGTACCATATCCCATACTTTTAACTAGTTCTGGAATGCAGTTTTTCTTGCGGACATAGCTATATTATTACATGGTTATAGAGTATAATTACTTCTCACCCAATTATATTATTCAACAACTTTATATTCACATAGTTCTTTAGATATGCTGTCGAATCTTCGTTAACACACCACATTCTGCATGGCTGTTGCAGCCATTACACTAGTCCAAAATACCTGCACATCCGTTTCTTTATCATGAGTTTTGGCACGTGACTTCGTCGACTTTTTCTCCAACGATTAAGTTTTTCACTGAAGTCACAAATTGAGAAGCTTCGTTTGCATTCTTCTTAATACTTCCATTGGAACACTGTAAAAGCTTCGTCAAAATTGGATATACGTTCTTTGTACGATGTCCTTCTTTGGTTTTGACCCAACGGCTCAACCGGGAGCCAGACCGAATGAGCAGGCTGTTTCTCATGATTTCCAGGACACCTACGACGGCTTGGGAGAATTAGAAGATGGCGACGATATCTACAACGATGAGACGTTTGGTGCTGCAGTCTCCGTCGGTAAAGATTTTGACTTTGGCACTGCTTCGGGCCACATCCAACCTGATGGTACTAACACCTCGCATGTCGTTGGCGTCGGCGCCTCCGTTCCTACTGGGCTACCAGCTCCTCAACCAATTTCTTATGCTCAAGCTGCAGCACAGTCCAACGACGATGAGTTCATGGCTGATTTGTGGGGATCCAATGCTCCTGCTCAGCCTTCGTCCGATGCCGTTGTTGGTTCTGCTGCTGGCGAAAAGAAAATCTTGTCTCTTGAAGAAATCGAAGCTCAGCTCACTTCTATCGACCAGCAACAGCGTCAACTCCCTCAACAACCTTCCCAGTTTGCTCCCCCACCTTTTGGTTACCCCGGCATGATGGCTCCCCCACAATATGGGGGATATATGGTTCCACCTGGAGGATTTATTCCTCCACCCCCTGGCCAATACGCTCCGCAATTCCCTATTATGCAAGGATTGGCTGGTCAGTTGCCTCCCCAACTTCAACAACCTGTTCCACAGCACGTTCCAGGAATTCAACAACCTCAGCCACAACCTCAACCACCACAACATCCTCAACAGCTGCAACAACCTCAGCAACCTCAGCAGCCTCAGGATCCAGTTCATGTTTCCAATGTAACCAATGTAGTCCCAGCAAATAATCAGAGTCAGAGAAAGCAGCAGTACCAGCAAAAGTCTCTGGCTAAAGCTGATTTGTCTCAATTCCCAGTTTTGGGCTCCAAGGACGTAGAAAGACAACATCAACAGCCTCACCAACAATCTTCTGAAGATTCTCAATTCCAGCCTCAGAAGTCGCAGCAGCCTCTTCCTGCTCAATCTCAGGAATTTAACCAATTCCACAGAGATAACCGTCATCACAACCACCATCATCACCACCAGCAACAGGACTTGACTCCTGAACAGCAGGAAAGAGCAGCCAGAAGACAAGAGAAGGTTTCACGTATCATGAGGTACTCTGGGATTATGAACCCGAAGGATAAGGACTTTGTTACACGTTTCCAGTTGTCACAGATTGTGACTGAAGACCCATACAACGAAGACTTCTACGCCCAAGTCTATAAAGTAATTCATCCTAAGAACTCTTCTTTGCAACAAGCCAGCCAGCAGAACAACTCCATTGCCCAGGCTTATCTTGAGCAGAGTGGTCACAGACTTGGTGGTCGTTACAAGAGAGCCGATGTAGCATTGCAGAGAATGCAACAGCAGGTGCAAAAGGCTGTTACTGTTGCCAAAGAAAGACCTAAGTTGACCCAGTATGCTCGGGAGGGTGCCTTGGGTAAAATATCCTTTGGTACCGGTAAAAAGCCAAGACAGCAATTGGAGATTATCAGTAAAGCTGCACAGAGAAAACTTGAAAAGGAAAAGAAGGAGTTAGAAGGCGGTGATGTTGTCAGTGACGAACTCGGTGAAGAGGCTGCTGCTAAGAAGAACAGATCACCTTCAATTTCAGCTCCTAGAGTAATCAAGAAATACTCCAAGAAGGATATCATGAGCATCTTAGAAGGCATCATTACAGAGCTTATGAGTGTAGAAAGCGAGTCTAGAACTACTGCCAACGTCGATACTACGCAGTTGTGGGAGTCATTGAGAGTGTTAGAACAGTCTACTTCCTTCGGTGAGGACGAAGAAGTCAACCCTTTTATCCAATGCTTGAACTTCAACAAGGGGCTCAAGATCTTGCTGCGTTTGTTCAAGTTCTTGTCTAGAGAGCAAGTCTTGACTATTGTCACTTTGATCATGTCCAACCTCGAGAACTTGTCTGTTATAAAGAATGGCTCGTACACAACGTACGAAACCAGAAAAGTTCCTGAGACAATTGTAAAATTAGTGGAAGTATACTCAATGACATTTTCTAAGGTGTTGATGAACGCCGTGTTAGACTTCAAGTTTAATGAGATTATTGGCTTATTAGTGATCTTGATAGAACACAACAACGTTGCTTATGTCTCGACTACCAAGATCGGTTTGACAATCTTAACTACCTTGTTGTCTCGTGCAGAATTAATCATCGGCGAAGGTACAATTTCCGCTACTGATCTCTCGGAATGGTCTTCGTGCTATGACGAGCTCTTTACTTCCTTAGAATCCAGAATTGCAGCAATCTTCCCACCTCACCCTGAAGACATTGATGATGGCTCCTCCAGAGAAAATTATGTCTGGCAATTCTTAGCCACTTTGTCTCTTGGTGGTAAGTTGAATCATCAAAGAATCATTGTAGATGAAGTGAGAGATGAGATTTTCGGAGTCATGAGCAGAGCCAAGGCTATCGATGACTCCGATGCTGACAACCTCTACAAGAAACTGAACTTGTTGAACAATTTAAATATGTATTTGGTCGTCATGGGATTGGTTGCTGATGAGACTGAAATCAAGGAGTTGCAGACCTGAGTCTTGTGAACGAGTTATCGATATTTGTACTATATAATTTTTTTTTTTTACTTTTCTATAATATAAAACCATAAAATGAGCATTCCCTATTGTAAGGTGTCTGTCTCTCTGCTGATAGGTATCGCCTATTGTAGCTTGGAATCGCTTCATCTGCGAATAGTCCAGAGAATTTTTCAATTAGGATTTCTAGAAAATGCGCATGAAAAGTATGCGTCACAATTTATTTTTTTTTTGTGGCATGCGTCGTCAATTTGCAACCTCGTAAACTATTTTTCAACATGATTCGACTCGTCTAGCTACAATATTTATACATATATTAACATAATTTTCCTCTGGATCTTCTTATTTTGCAAAAAGACAACTGCTATTAAAATATAAAAGGGAAAGGAAGGAATGTGATGGTTTCTATGCAATTAATTATTAGGGGGTATTAAGATGCCGCTGATTGCTGTAGTTAAAATCTCGGAGGATAAAATCTCTCCAGAGCGAAGAGCAGCTTTAGGGCTAAGTTGTTCGGGAACAGTAGTATTGCTATGATTAGTGTATGATGAAGCCGAAAGAGAACAGACGTCTTCAGATGCTGTGGATTGGTCTTCTTTTTTGCACTCATCTTCATGAGCATCTTTGGATTTTTGTCCTTCCTTGTGTGAAGTGCTCATGACAGAGACCACGGATGAGCTTGAAGAAGTTTTACGAGCAAGTTGAAGCTCCGTGACTTGTTCTGGTTCCTGTTCTTGTTTTTTCTCTTTCTTTTGATCCAGATCAACTAGTGGAGAATTGGAAGACATGATTTTTTTGATTTCATCAAGATCGATATCAAGTGCTGAAAAATAGAATGAAGATGTTGCTGAAGCTCTTGCTTTCGAGTTTAGAGAATGCCTCAAGATGGATTTTTGGGGTTGGATCATAGTTGCAAGCGATTCTCTTGTAAATGATTCACAGGAGTATGATTCACGAGCATAGGAATCTAGAGAGAACGACTCCCTGACAAACGACTCTCTGATCTGTCTTTCTTTTATAGAAGGTTCTCTCATTGGTTTCGGGCTCGGATTCGACAACTGACTGTTGTGCTTAGTCGCGTTCTGAGGGACAGGTAAAGGAGGAAGTAAGCGGTATGGTTTCAAGCCATCGTTAGACAACTTACCTGGCTTTATGGCATTGTCGTCAGAGACAGCAATCTTCATGGGCAAAAACTTTGACCTGAACTTCCTAGAATTCGAGCCTTTGTTTGTTGAGTGTCCATTTGAGGAAGGTGATCCTGACAATGTTACTGATGCCAAATAACTATTGAATCTTCTCTCTTGGAATAACAATTCCTTGAGATGTTGGATTTCTTGTTGTTGTTTCTTTAAGAGGAGCCTGTGCTCTCCTACCAACGCCATCATTTCTTTTCTATATACATTATCGTTCTGGGTAACTTCCTGGGGACCAATGGTGGTAAGTATTCCATCTATCACTTTACATGTGGCTACGTCTTCTAATACTTCACTGCTTTCCAAAGAATCACGGGACTCGACTTCGCTAGAGAAGTCATCTGAGGAGTCTACGAATGATTGTTGGAAATTCATCAGCTGGACTTGAATCGACCCGCAACTCTCGTCAGAAATATCATCAATCAAGTGAACAGAGGTCAGCATAGAAAGAGGCAGCACTTCTTCGGGTATCATAGGAACTTTCCTGTTGACTTCTCCAATTAATTTGAGGTTAGACTTCGACCTAGAATATGCTTGGAAAATTTGGAAGTTAAGATCGTTAAATGAATCCACTTCAGTAACGTTGGTATTTTCGCCCTCCTTTAGACATTCAAAATCTTCTTCTCTTGATGTGCTATGACTCAAGAAGTCTTCGTCAAAGGTTACGGCTTCAGTGCCAAAAATGGTGTCATTTGTGTAGTCGGCCCTTTTATTGTGGGTGGGTGTCATTAATGTTTCGGAAGTGCTGCTTCTCGTTGGTGTTACCACAGGTGGCGCTGTCGAAATGGATTCGACTTCAAAGTTATTGCTTTCGAAAATAGCATCTTTGTAGGTAGCGCTTGGTTCTAGGCTTTGGGCTTCGTCCTGTGTTTTGTTGACTCTAAGGTCAATTGTTGATTGAGACTTTTCAATGACTGGTCCACCAAGATCCAGAAGTACGTATCCGTGTTTCTGTGTATTTATGGGAACATCAAGATTGTGCCGAAGTCCTTTGGTGAGTAGAGGCATTGAAACCAGATTCACGAGTCTTGTTGACCGTTCTGGAGGTGTTTCTTGAGGTTTCCTGATGCTGAAGTGCTTCGAGTGGAGTTTAATTAGAAACGATTTGGACTTTGTCATCATGCTCCTCTTCTTGGTGCCAGACTTAGAGTTCTCTGCATCTGTAGAAGACTTTATTCGTGTGTTCCTCCTAATGAGTTGGCTAAGAGTCATAGTGAAAGCTATCTTGAGGACTGAAAAAAATATACAAAATCAATATATACAATAAGAGCCCTTGTTATATGGGTACAAGGGGGATTTTGAGTATATATAGCAGCAGTTTATGTGATCCTGGTGTGTTAGATAAGGATAATCAAGGGGTTGGTAGCCAAAAACAACTCCTCTTTCTTGGAAGTCGGTAGAAAGAGAAAAGAAAGTATAAACAATACAATCAATTTTGAAGAACAGAACCCATGCATAGATCAATGTTATCCTAGATCATCTAAAGTGGCGGACAAGTATGTGTACTAGTTATTTTGTTCACACAATGTGAAAGAAGATGTAAGACTTACGGGGTCCACTTGGTGGCTAAAAGGATACCAGGTCAATATTTATCATTGGTCCAGATCAGGTAAGAGCTGCAACCATCGTGCATAAGTTGCTAAAGTCGATATTATTTGAGAGCACTGCATGGCAGCGCATTGTTTTTCAATGTCTATTTCGGTTGGAAGTTGCATCATGAATTGGGGCTTCTATGGCATGAATGGATTTCAATGGCATTCAATGTTGATACTTAACCATTGAATTCAACCCAAATTCATTGTTGGCAAATCTGGCTCCCTATCTGTTTGGTTTATTTTATCTATTTGCACACAATTACCATCCTTCAGTGAAATCTGTTGCTCGTAATGCCTACAGTTTTTGTTGTTTGTCTGGGACGCATATTCACTGCTGTAATTTCTCGTTTCAACTTAATGTCTGTAGCGTCCTCATTTAAGCATTTAGACCCCTGCTGTGCGCAGCTTACGCACCTAACCGACGTGTACCCTATGCCTTGAACCGGGGATTTTTCGTGTCGCGAAAGAGCAGAAACAGTCTCACAGGTTCAAACGGTGTAGCTGCGTCCGTTTTGGGCTGAACGTGAAGCTGGTTTCGAGGATACCTGTTCACATACATGCCCACAAGTGACAGACAGCCATGGTTCCCTCTACGGTAGAACAATACCCTAAAACAATTGGGTGGAACAATCGATATAACGGACAATCGCTATTGTTTGTTTATCATCTGAATTGTCCGCAGAGTGAAACATACATCTTTACATGCGCCTTACAGCAATTTGAAAATCCTAAAACTACAAATAAACTACCATGAAAAAGTACTAAACATAACTTGATAAACCCTTGACTTTGTTGATTTGGAAGTATGTGCAAGGGTTCTGGTACTGTGGATTGGTTAAAGTCTAAAGAGTGCGATCCTCTGCGGGTTTGGAAGGTCTAGGTCCACTGCTGACTGACAGCATTTTACATTACTAGGAAGTGCAATCCACATGATAGCTCAATGTATTGCCAGCTTGTTTCCAAATTTTTTGGCAAAGTCAACGGTTGTTGCTCATAAGAATTGGTAATTTCACATCATAGCCACAAAATAAAGAAGTGTACAAAAATTTACGTGTATTGTTGATGTTTCTTCCATTTTTGGGTGCGCACTTCTTGCCGAAGCAGTCTCATAAATATGTTGAAAATCTCCCTTCAATCCAAATAAATTTGAAAAGGCAGTTGGGCTTTGGCGAGGGTATCAGAAACTGCCTCAAGGCGCTACGAACTGGCATTCTTCTCTCTTTCCTCTACGATGTCACTTGTGTTTTGATACACTCTTGAAAGAAATTGGAACTTGAAACATTTTGATATAGTTCAATAGAATCCACTCTGTTCGCTGTGTGAAAGTAGGTGTATTCCGAAGGTAAACAAGTTTGGACCTATGTCGTGTTGCGAGTAACCTAGTTATGCCAATCTTATAGAATAATTGTATTTTGTACGCATAGAAGCATTCTGAAAGGCTTTCACGGACTATGTTGTGAGCATTCAGGGTCGTTTTTGGTTTTTACAGAAAGTTCAACACGTAATTTCAGCAGTCAATTCCTGTATTAGCTAGCGACAATGTTGTAATAGTATAAATGATGGTGTTGATACTTCTTCCAGATGTGCGGAACAGCTCTACAAGAGTGTTCCAATCCCTTTTTAAAATGCTAACTGTGCATACGAATGTATTGCACGGGATTTAAGTGAAGACTTCATGTCTGATCTTAAAATTATGGTTTAGCTAGTGCTTATTGTTTGCTCCCTAAAAAAACCATAAAATCGTTTTGCGGTGACAAACAATTTCTCTACGTACAGATTAATTACAGTGAGCTTATTGAAATAACGGTTTCTCTAGGACCTTAAACTAGTTATGTCAAATTGTTAATGATAATTTACCAATTCTATATCTAGATTATACTTTCAGTAGAGCCGTTCGTTTAATGGGTTCTTCCTTCAAAAAATATAGTATTTCGTATTTGTCTGCTGAATTGTTGCGAAAACATGCCATAATTATCGCCAGCTTCAAAGTTTTTTAAAAAATTATAGAGACAACCAAATTGATAGAAAACAGTAATATTTAATTCACTTATAAATGAAATAGCATAATACAGTTAAACAAAATTCTAGTGAACTGTCTATCGCTTTTTGGAGCTACTGCAAGTATTTGATAGCCAGCCCTGAACAAGTTCACACGACTGTGTATTTCCAAGTGACACGTGAAAATCACTTGACATAAAACGTGATCAAGAGCACGGCACCACCTAATTGGGCACCCCGCGCATCTCTGAAGTGGTAACCACCAGGGTGATTGCAACAATTTGAAAAATCGTTAAAGTCTGTACATATGGCTTTTATCCACTTTGCTGGCATGTGGGAGCAATAAATTAAGATAATTGAAGATACCCGAGTGTTTAGAAGAGTAAAAGAGTAGTAATCAAATCTTCGCAACTTCCGAAGTCGTATATTAAGTGAATGTATACTTCCATCACATCTTCGGCCAATTCTAAAGATAACAGTTATAAAAAAGTCCGAACCGCAATCAGGAAAAGTTTGATTTGGTTCGGGGAGCGATACGCATTCACAGAGGTAAGTAGAGCTTCCTATTCTCAGTTCAAACTTTTTTCCGTGGAATTTTCAATCCTTATAAAATAGCTTTTTACCTAAATTCATATCGTTATTCTTATTGCTAATCAACGTTGAATAAAGTGGTAAATTAGAACGGAATTACTGAATTGAAAATTAATTACCGCCGTCTTCCATGAGTTACATTTCAGTACATATTTCGGAAGAGTCTGGTGGTTCTGGTTCTACGGCTTCAAATAATTCTGGCACGTCTTTCGAGGCTTCTGCAGTTGATTCTAGTGTTGGCCATGATCTGGTTCCGAGTAGAATCGGAGCTTCTGACGCTACAGGACTTCAGTCAGCCTGGAGTTCTAGTGGTGTTTCAGAAATGTCGAACTCTAGGTTGACTTCCTTGACTTCGTCTTCAAATGGCTCAGTATCGCCGTTGGTGAAATCTGCCAATGTAAGTTTGCCTAAGTCATTCTACCAGAAGCTCACCAAAAGCGAACAGCTCAATAGCTCAATAATGACCCATGGTTATGTACATGGCCATATCCACAAACACGGAGACCATACACATATCCATGGCCATATCCATAACCATGACCATGACCACCATAACAGCGTGACCAAGCAAGCTTCAACGTCTACTGTCGCTGACGAATCCTGTCAGGAATTTGACGAGCTTGACTTGTGCACTGATATTTTCTGTGAAGAATTGGACGACTGTTTCTTCTTGAACTGTGACGACTCGAAAAACTCTTCTTGTAAGAGCCATGGATGTTGTGACTCAGGAGACTATTTGGAAGAAATATGTTGTAACGACATTCATTGCATTGAAGATAGCAGTTCTGATATACCTACTCATAAAATTGAAACTGACATCTGCTGTGGCAACTCAAATTGTCCAAGCTACTCTGTCTGTCATGGTGGCACTATCCCATCGACAAGCACTTCACAGGAAATTTGTAACGATCCCCAGTGTGTGTCAGATTCCAACACGTCTATAGTCTATGATTGCTGCGATACAGCAGCTCCGGGACATCTGAGTAACCATCAGAATAGTCTATGTGACCTACAGCTATCTAAGAAGCCCATGTTTGCAAACTTAATCAATGGCGTTCATCAAAATTTGGACCAAATAGCAACAGAATCAGACGAAATACTGCAAGCTACGAAGAAAAGAAAACTAGCCGATAAAGACTTTGAAATACATTTCCCACATCACTGCCACCATTATGACACTCCAGAGCAATCAACAGGTCCAGTTTCTGATGAAGCGTCGGGCCATCATCATTTCCACCAATCCTGTTTTCACACAACAATTCAAAATGATTCCACTGCAGCAGCTTCTGATTCAGAGTCTGCCAACAAGATGATGTCTGATTTTGACTTCTATATCCAGTTTAATAATTTTAATCAATTTTTGAACAGCTCGCAAGCACTGCAAAATAATAATCGAACATATCAGAATCAAGAACCCTCTATTGAATATTTGCATAATTTTCAAGGAACTCCATTTGAGAGTAGCTCTGAACTGTACTCTTGTAAATGGGATAAATGTTTTGAAAAATTGACTGACGATACATTTTTGAAGCATTTAATCGGTCAGCACATTGGCCAAGAATATGGCATGCCCACCAACAATAATTCGAATAATACAGTCAATCCAGCACAGACACTATACCAATGTGAATGGAACGATTGTAATTACATAAACTCCGATCTAAATTCATTGATAGACCATATCGTCACACACAAGGGAGACAAGATTCATGAAATATACTCGCAAGATTCATTGGTTCCTCTCAAGGGTCAAAACCATCTTTTGACGCCTAGCTCCTCGAAATCTGGCTTATCCTCTCCTACTTTAGTAACTTCTCCACCAATATTACCAAATAGTGTTATTGAAAAGAAAGAACCATCCTCTGATCCTCCAAAATTCGACGATCTCAATATTACGTCTATAAAAATTATGCCCAAAAAGAATAGCAGCAGCAGTATTCATCCAGAAGATCCCAACTTCACTTGCAAGTGGCAAATAGGTGTTGATAGTGACGGAAATCCAATTCCCTGCAACAAAATTCATGCCAATGCGGGAGAATTACAACAGCATTTGGTGGATGAACATATTGGTTCTGGAAAATCCATCTATAGCTGTGACTGGATTGGCTGCGAAAGACATAATGGGAAAATGTTCACACAAAGACAAAAGGTCTGGAGGCATATCCATGTTCATACCAATTTCAAGCCATGTAAATGTGAAATATGCGGAGCTACCTTTGCTGTTGATTCGATGTTGAAACAACACATGAGAACGCACTCCGGTGAAAAACCATTCAGTTGTTCAATATGTGGAAAGAAATTCGCAACCAGTTCTTCGTTGTCAATTCACAACAGAGTTCACACAGGAGAAAAGCCGTTGGCATGCAAATGGCCGGGCTGTAATAAACGCTTCAGTGAAAGCTCAAACTTGACTAAGCACATGAAAATACACTTTAAGACCTTCAAGTGTAACATTTGTGACGAAGAATTCGAGAAGAAACCCGATTTCACTAGACATATGAAGTCGCATAAGGTTGAAGGTGAGGACTACGAAGATAAGGAATTCAAATCGCAATTATTAAATAGCTAATATATACAAGCAAATGTACATGGCTAAGACTTAAGCTATTTATTATCGATATACCTATTTGTTAAATTAATTCACACTCAATTATATTTGTATATCATGTTTTACAGATATTGCTATTCATGAAGAATACTGCATAGGTATATATTTTTTCTGTAGTTCTTCGGCTTAGAGTACGACATCTGTGACGTGCGACATTTAAAACTTTTCAGGATTCAGAAATCTGTCTTCAAGAGAAATATTCACCTTCGTGAGAGCTACATTATCGATATTAACACGTATTTGAGTAAAGATGAGACCTTCGTTAGTGTCGTTGAAGTCAGTTAGAGTACCTATAACTCCTGCTGTAGTAGAACCTTACGAGATACCGGCTCTTGCAAGCATAAGTCACCAGGACTTGCCCAATAATCGCTTTGGAATCAATAACTACTCTATCAATGCAACCAAATACAAGCACTGGCCAGTTTACTTGAAAGTACAAAATACCAAGTACACAACAGAAATAAAGAGAATCCAGGGAGACCTCTTCCAGTTCAAGAAAGATTTGTTATCCTTGAATCCTTCATTAGATATAACTGTTAACAAGAATGCTGGATATGTTAACATTAAGGGTAACGTAGTAGAAGAAATAAAATCCTATTTCGATACTCTACTTCCCAGTCGTATATAGACAACTGAGAACTGAAATAATTTAACCTGACGATAAAATTCTAAACCAAAATATGATACAAGCATATCAATATCTATTACAATGTAAATAGCACATCCTACAATATATAGTGAAATAATACATATATTTCCCTGGTAGCAGAGCAACATAAAATGTGTACAGGCGTAGTATTCATTGGATAGTATCAAAACTGATCTCGGAGGAAGGTGTAGTTCCAACTTCAGAAGAAGTTCCAAAAGCTGCTTGTCTGATGGAAACAATCCAGGGATCGCTAAGAAGCTCAATTGCACTTGGTCTCTTTTTAGGATCGTGCTCAAGACATCTGGATAAGAACATGCGTCCGGCTTCGCTCAATTGGTCAGGGGATGGTAATTGGGGTTTGTGGCCAGCAGCTATGTGGTACATTATAGCCCATTCGTTATCCAAGTTGGACCATGGCCTTCTACCTGTTGCCATCTCTAGAACACAACATCCTAACGACCAGATATCTACCACTCCGTTTCTGTCACTAGACGATCCAGTGATGACTTCAGGAGACATGTACATAGGGGTACCAGTCATAGAATTCAAGTTTTGGTTAGAACCATTGGACAGTCTTGTTCCAATTGAACTTACTCCTGGGGCTCTGGTTCTTCCACTAGTAGCAATTACCTTGGCGGCACCGAAGTCTACAAACTTTATAACGCCGTTGTGATCCAAAAGAATATTTTCAGGCTTGATATCGCGATGAACAACACCCGACTGATGCAAATAGGCTAAGCCTTCAAGCATCTGCAAAGTATATACTTGAATCACCATTTCATCTTCGATACGGCCATGAGTTAACAACCCAGAAAGAGACCCACCTTCACAGAACTCCATGAAAATGTACACCTTGTCACGATGAACTTCTACACCAAAGTATTGAACAACGTTTGGGTGATTCAACATCTCCAAAACTGTCATTTCGTCCCTAATGGATGGAACAATGTTCTTGATCGATTGACTATCGTGGAATCTGATCTCCTTGACAGCCATGACACCACCGGTATCTAAATTGACCGAAGCAAAAACTTGACCAAAGGTACCACCACCAATAAACCTACCCTTCTGCCATCTAATGGAAACACTTGAAAAGGAAGAAGCCAACAATGTTACAAATTGGTATTCCAGATCAGTGACATCCAACACTCTACCCACCGATTGCAATTGTTCTTGTAATTCCTTTCTATACTCTTCAATCTCATCGATTTGCTTAGCCAAATCGTCCTTATACATCTTGAGAATGTACTCATCATCGGCACTGTTTTCAATTTTATGTTTCTGTGAAGTCCATTTCAATAATCTAGTTCTTTCTGCTTCACTCGATCTGGCTCCCATGATATCGAAATGGGAAATAAGCAACGACATACAACGAGCAACCTTCAATTTTAATGTGTAGAATTGCTCATCGCTCAAAACCAAGACGTTAAAACCTCTGGTCATGTCCATGGCGAATTCGAGTGCCAAAACACACCATCTGAAAGTCTTTCTGTCGGTCGGAATGCAGTCATCACAAATAAAACTAACCCACTCGATTGAGAGTTGAATTAACTTCATGATAACAGTCGACTTCCGCGAGGAGTCCAAGTTCTTAACAGAATTCTTACCGTAGTCCCTAGCATAGACAAAAAAATTGTTTAAAAGAGCCTGACAATCTCCTTTCGGACAGGACTCCTTACATTTTTCTCGTACAATTTTCACAGAATCCAATACAGACAAGCACATTCGAAAGAAAGCCCTATTGATCTTAGTCAATTCATGGTGAACTCGAGCTAAGGAACATCGTTGTTCTATAGGCTTCATCGTGCCACCTACTATCATCACTCCGCTTACGATATCTAGGAACTTTTCTCTCACGATATGTAAGCTGTAGTATGGCAACTTTGTAATCAAATGCATCTGGCCTGTTTTTACGTCTGTAATTGGAACTTCACCTATCTTGACTGTTACTACATTCCCTTCCCACACAATCGGTTTAGGTGGACAAAGAGCTAATACATATGCGAAATCATTTGACTGGGATGGAATTGGCTGAGAAAGATAGTTCTCATCTATTTCTTTGCTTTGGATCAAGTTCAACAAGACGGAAAATTCAACATTCGTTTCGTTAGGATCCAATCCGATATAGGAACCATTGATTATCTTCAAAATTTCTTGTTCATTACCGTACAACTCAGAACTGGCGAAGAAATAGATACCCTGTCCTTCAACGGTACCAGTGTAAACCAAGAAATGGTTAGTAGCTTTTAAAGCCTCCAATAAGTTCTTTGTTAAGTTATTGGGTGATGAAGGAAGATCGAATACTAACGAATTTGTAAAGTCCCGAGAGATTTCACCAGTAAATCTCGCCAATTTACGGCGCAATTGTCCGAAATTCTCGGTAGTTGAACTATACCATCTGATCATTTCAGAAGCTGAGCCAGAAGGTGGAGATCTGATCTGATTGTTAAAATACGACAACAAACGATGAATCAACTTGGAAGTTAGTAACGTGATTTGTTCTGCTACAACTACACTGCCACCATCGATAAAATTACCTAGCAACTTCAAAAAGTTCCAGGCTTCCTCCAATTCCTCTGGTTCTTTAAAAGTCCTGAACGTCGTAGGTGATCTGGAACTATCGAGTAACTTTCTGTTCAACAAAACCAAGAAGTATCGCACACAGCGAAGGACAACCTGGTCAAAATCCAGATTCTCTCCTTCGAAGAGATCACCAAGGATCCACGTCTTACCAGCGTCTGGCTTACAGTACTCTTGGATTCCCAGTTTTACTTCTAAAGCAATGGTGATGTAGGATTTGAAATCATCTATCATCTGGTCGATCATCATCAACGTTGGGTTCTGCAACTTCATTGCATATCCAAGTCTGACATTAATTATTTCTTTGATCAACTTCATCGGGATAATACAAATTTGAATCAAATCGTGAATGTAATCAGGAAGCTTCATGGTCTCAAACATGTGTCCTAGCCGAATATACGTTTCCTTGGACTTGATCATCCATGGAGCTATTGGCTTGAAGATACGCTTTTGGAATATAGTATGCACATCTTTTTCTTTCATCAAACGTTCTGCCAACGACTTGTCATCCTCATCAAAAATCTTTTTGACTAGCTTATTGCTTCCTGAAGCACTAGAAGGATTTGATGTTGAATTTGACGCAGTTGTTACAGTACGACTCTCAGCTGGACTCTTGCTGATATCCAACTCATCATTGCCGATCCATATCCGCAAGGAATTGGCTTCTCTGGCTATGGCATCTGTGATAGTGAGCCAAGCATTGAGGGCATCTATGCGATTAACAAACGCCTCTGTTCTGCAAGCTGGTTTATCACTCTTCATCTCCTCTAGCGTTCTCCAGAGTCCACAAGCTGCATCATATCTTTCTATTATCCGCACAACTTGGTTTCTTGTAGGGTTGTTGACGGGGTCTTCGTAGCTGACCTCAAAGTTCATGACATCTTCCACGAATTGATCTACCAATGTCCTTCTGTATCCAATGATCTTCCTTTGGTCGTCTTCTGTTCTATTGTATATTTTTGCTCTGATACCAAACCACAAGCTCTCTTTATAGGTTGCATGCAAAAAGGACTCCTGTGCGTTCTCAGGGTTATTGTTGTTAATGATTTTAGTCTTTTCCGACCTCACTACATCTCCCGTAAGTACAGATGTCAACATGGCCTGCCATTCTAGTCTTTCTATTACTGCCGGGTCGTCTGCTTCATCAAGACTAAGTTGTGTTACGTTTTTGTTAGGGTTGATATTAAAATTTGCGTTAGTACTCTTTATCATCAGAAAAGCCTGGGAAAAATCAATCTGGTACTTGTCGTCATCTAAGTCTGTTAATAAGTTCGTATTCCCACTTTCATTTTCAACATTTTCATCATCGTCATCATCATCATTGATGTCGTTATCCTTAGCATCTTCATCTGCTCCGGTAATTCCTTTGGTGTAGTAGTCATCTACGAGTTGGTTTTTCATTTTACGCAAGTACGCTCTTTCTTGTGCAAAATACTGAGTGTTGCTGTTACTGCTGTTGCTGTTGTTGTGGTGATTCTGTGAAAGATTCTGTGAAAGGGTCCTAGACCGTGATCGGTTGACAGTTGCATTCGGAATAGAAGTAGACCCAGAGGTAGGCGAATGGGTTGTAGAAGTATGGGAATGAGTAGTAGGGTGACTGGTGGTATGGCCGCTAGCAGAATGAGTAGTCGAATGATTACTGGAAGAATGCACTGCATTTGTCTGGCTGGAAGAACCACCATTATTGTTAGAGGGATTACTGTTTCCATTGGCTACAAGTGAAGGATTGCTATTATGAGATGGAATATTTGTACTACTATTGCCATTGTTGGTGGTGGCAGCGTTGCTAGTGGGTAGGTTGGAGTTACTGGTGCTATTTGCTAGTGAAGATACAGATGCAGCAGAATTATTCGAAATAGTTGACAAGGTTGAACTTCCGTTTGAGCGATCTCTTTCCCTTTCATTTCGTTCCCTATCAGCTCGTTCTCTTTCAGCTTTTTCTCTTTCTGCTCGTTTGAGATGCGAATTTGGAGCTACACTAGCAATGGCTGCCGCAGCAGCAGCTACGGACGCTGATTGGGTGGTAGAAGAGTTTGCGTTAGAAGATGTGTTCCTGAGAAGGGAAGGACGACGAGCTGTTATGGCCGGACGAGATACCCTCTCTGAGGGTCTGGCACTTGAAGAATTGGAATTTGCCAGAGGTACAGCTGAAGAAGTATGCTGATTTGCAGCATTTACGCCGCCGTTGTTTGTGGAATTACTCCCAGAAACTGTCAGGCTAGGCAGTGAAATGGTAGTAGATATGGTTTGTGTATTGTTGGTGTGGTCCCGTGAGAGCGAAGGCAGGAGCTGGATTGAACCTGTCATCCTGAATTGATTTTAAAAACTATATTGATACTAATATTACTCTTTGGATGAAGATACAAGAACAATGTCAAGTAAGTCAGATAGCAGCCAACAATTACAATCAAGAAATGATAACGAAGAAGAACCGTTTGTGAGAGAAGGTTTGTGGAATTTATCAGAAACTTCTACTAATCTGGTTGTAAGCGCGCGAAGAAATGACGCGTGTGCAGGTACATTTTTGTAAGGTGTAGCGAGAGAGTTGCATTCAGAGCTACAGTGACGAAGTTGGTAAAGAGCGAAAGAGACACAACAAGAAGATTGGTGATAAGGGAAATGTAGGTCGAATTTGTAATGATAGTGGAACAAGAGAAATGTATTCCATAAATACATTAGTATAAAAAAAGGGATACTGCTGATTTTGGCACCTACATTTTCTGCTCTCGCTATTCTCCCTCGCTATTTTCCCTGCCCTCCTGTCTCTAATCATGACGCTTCTCGCTACATGCCACTACCGCTCACTATTTCTAGAATTTGTTCGCTTTTGCCAAATTTACATACTTACAAACCACTTTTAAACATATCACCTTAGAAATGATAGAAGTCCTTGTCAACGACCGTCTCGGCAAGAAGATCAAGGTCAAGTGTCTCCAGTCAGACACCATCGGCGACTTGAAGAAAGTGATTTCGCTCCAGATCGGCACTCCACACGATAAACTTATCTTGAAGAAGGGCTACCAAGTCTACAAGGACCATATAACTTTGGACGACTATGAAGTTCACAATGGCTTCAACTTCGAGTTGTACTATGGCTAATTCACAATTATCTACTACAGTTTTCATAAGTCATATCTGAATTAAATAGTAATTATTCAATTTTATGATTTTCACGAATTTTATATGGTTTTTCAACCATCAATGAAAAGTACAAATATCCAATGATTTCCTATAATACTCACTCATCAAAACTTCCATGGTCATGTCACTATGATCCACTGTCGAGCCCCTCTTCTACCAATTCTGCTCTATTATTTATATACAATGCTAGATTAATTATGTAATATTACAGTGGACTCTTGCCTCACAAGAAATACTCCACATGCTGCTTCCGCGACTTCTCTCTGAAGAAACCCAGGAAGAAGTCACCATTGTTGAGAGCATACTCGTCTTCGGAGTTGATCCCATTGACACTCTTCCCCTTCAAGGTATCTTCATCGTTCTCAGGAGATGCCTCGAAGATGTTGAAAAACTGTCCTGGCAAGACTCCCTGTCGCAAGCAGATCTTAGTGCTGTCAAATCTGTCTTCGTAGTCTTCGTAGCTCATGTCGTTGCTGGCACTGTTGTCGTCGTCATTCGAGTTAATATCGTTGAGGTCATTGCAATTATTGGATGTCGTTGTAGATGCTGCTGTCTTGCTGTCGTAGTTGGAATGAAGAATCTCCAAAACACTCGCTTTGTTACCGCATCGATAGCAATAGTTAGGTGCTGACCACACCGTGAGACACTTGCCCTGCCAGTAGCTCGTATAGCCTTCGTTGCAGAGTTGATGTGCCCGAATCATTTGAACAAGACTGTTTTCGTGACAGAATTTGTTGATCACATCAAGACCAAAAAGGTATCCAGCACCTCTTGGTGAAAGTTTGAAGTCCATGATCTCGGTGTCGGGATCAGACCACACAAGATCTGCCATGATACCATCGTGAGGAATCTCCC